>JAQGBD010000257.1:0-37811 GCA_034698165.1 Punctoribates punctum | reverse complement strand
AAAATCGGGTTAAAATGGCCAAATTTAACGAAAATTACCGCTTCGCGCGATGGCAATTTTTTCTCAAAACCTTAGGGAGGGGGGGTCAAATCTGGAATTTTCGAGCCTAGGGGGGTCCAGGCCGTAGACCCCCCTTCCGCATCCCTGCCTAACATTTACCCTAATTGTGAGTCTCTTAGTAATTGTTAAGAATAGAGAACTTTGTTTGAGTGGTTCTTCACTTAAAACTATATTTGGAATAATAACAGAAATAAATTAGACCTCAAATAAGTATTCGTTGAAAAGAGACGAACAAAGAGTGGATTTAAACCGAATTAAGCGTATAATTAAAAACAGTGTTTAAATGCGATGATATGATAACTCTATTGAGAGGACACGCAAACCAATAACTCATAATTTCCTAAACCATAGCTCTTATGCTGTCCTAAACTGAATGTATTTTTTCCAAAGCAATCAAAATAAATTTGAAAACTTTTCCAGGATTATCATTACAAACGCAAACTGACGAATACCTTAATTATTTATAACCCAAAGAAATGTAATATACATTAAATAAATAAAATATAGACTCAAATAAAGTGAATGTCAAATATTATTAAATATATTACACAGAAATTGGTTATTATTTTAATAGAGATAAGAGAGTGGTTTGAAATAAATACAATATTGATGGCGGAGATTATGTCTGAGTGAGAGGTGAGGAAGAAATTAAAATATCAAACGTTTTGGTGAAACAAAATCAAAACAGTGTTCGTCACTACTTTTCGGGCAGTAATGGAAGGCCTGAACCCAAAGCCATGAGAGATGAGAGCATTCGACTCATCAATTATTAAAATTGTAATCAGTTTTAATGCTTGTTTCACATGCTATCGATTCTATCAATACTATTACAATATAACTATTTAAGTGAGAAAAACACTATTTCGAGCTCTGGTTACACAAAACTCCGAAAGCGGTGGAAATTATGCTTAAAATCATTTAAATGACTTCACGTTTAACGTGTAGTTTCACACAAATTAAACATTTATTCAATAAAATGCTATTCATTTGAATTTATATCAAATAATGAGTTAATAAAAAACTTAACAAAAATATTCAATAAATAAGTTATTACTACAAATCAGATGAATATCTTATTCAGTGCTAAGTCTGGCCCTTTTCCACTCCAAATCTTGTCGGGTCATCACTTTGATAAGCTATGCATAAAATTTCATATTTTATAATTGTTGATCAATTTAGATATCAAATAACCAAATAAGGATGAACTAGAACACTTTATTCTGTTTACTAATACAATTTTGGAATTTAGTTGTTATAGCTTTGAATAAGAGGCAAATGGTTTGCCTTAATCTTAGGTTTTGGATATTTTTGCAAACAGTAGCGAATGGAGAGCCTGAGTGTCAGCACTGGAAGCACCAGAATTGTTATCACGAATTATCAATCACTGGAAGAGCTGATCCTCTCCAGTCTTGGCTTTTGGGTATTGTTTAACTCAATAAGTGAATGGTTACCACTAATGACCACAACTTAGAACTGTTAGACTAAAGACCGGAAACAAAAAAGTTTTGTTTCTTGGCTTTCATTGTGTTTCTAATAAATTAAATGCCATTTCTTTTGAATTTCAGATAATAAGAAATAATTTTCTCGCGTCAGTCAACCGATCAGTTTTCCAACTATTGAATAAAAGATGTTTTTCTCTGACTTTCTATCGGAGAAGACTTTAGTTTTTTGTTAAAATGAAATATGTTTTGCGAAAGTGTTTTGGATCAATACATTCAATACATTTTTGGCACTCAATTCACTGACTTTCGGTTAGATCTCATCAATAGTGGAGACAAAATCAACCAATGATTTGATACCATTAGAGTGAAGCGCATTCTCTAACTAATGGTTCATAAAATCGCGGACATAGACTCCAATTATTTTCACCATTCATTTGATATATTTTAGATGAAAAACGACCAAATTTATACTTTCAAATAAAATATCCATCAGTTGACGGATTGTTAACCATTTGTCAAATTATTTACTCGATATTTATTGCATTTAATGATTTGAAAGCAAACATACTTTTGATTGCAATTATGTATTAATATAACGAATATTTTCTTTTATTCGATAAATTTGAAACATTCCAACCCTTTCATCGCTTAAATTTAAATATCTAGCAATCAATTTAAGGAGTCATAAAATAGACGGGAATTACATAAAAATAAGTAATTTTCTTTTCCATTGATTTTCAACTATTATAAAGAAACTGATCTACAAAATAGCCAGGCTCGTTTTACAACAAATTATCTATTTTTCAATAGATTAGGTATAGTATGAAATGAAAATTTGTATACCATTTGACATAAATTCATAGCCTTTAAGTTATTCGGGAATTGTGTTACACGTTTGCCAAGTTGATTATTCAAAATCCAAAATGTTAAATGATCATGACAAAGCCAAACAAAAATTTTAAATTAAATTATATTTTTATTTTTTGAATTTTTAAGAATATTCCAGATTTCATATTAAAAATAATTTTCTCAATATTTTAAGAGTATCCAGCAATTAAGCCTGATACTTTTTCAATGGAGTGACTGATGTCTATAAATAATTTCATATCTTTTTAGATTGAAATTTAAGTTTTTCATAGAAATATTCAGTTATTTACTGATAATAATCATAATTTGCGTTTAAATCTCACGATTTGTTTGATTTATTTGAAAGTTTTCTTTTTCATAGAGTTATTTGAAATTTTAAACTCGAATCGCTTGGAATGACTGGGAATGACTTAATTCAATTTACTTCATTTCTTTAATGTGTTTATCAATAATTAATCAAAGGATTGAACGAAAATTGAATAAAATTGCGGCAAAATATCTATAATTTCGATGCAAATGAAATATTGTTATTATATTCAGTGATTTTTTATTCAGTTTAGAATCAAATCAATTATCAAATTCTGAGTTCAAACTGAAATTTAAATCATTTATCTTTGAAATTATGTCTGAAAATTACATTTCATTCATTCGAGATATAGTGCGGAAAATTTTAAATTATTTCTAATGAAAACATTTGAGGAATAGGTTTACATAAATTGCATTATTAAGTTTCATCGATGAAATCAGAATAGCAATGGCCGGGGTATAAGACCTCATTGTGGTTAAATCACTTATTACAGGCTTAGATTAATAGATAATCCATTGAATTTGAGTTAATAATTTGTAAGCAAAAGTTCAAAACCAATTTTTAGGGACTCCACTCATTCCCAATTTATTGAGCGCAATCACCCAGGTATTCTTATTTCCAGGACAGTATCTGCTGGCTATTAAATTTTTGATTTAATTCCTTTCAGAGTTCAAAGCATTCAATTATAAAAGTCTTGGCAAAAAAATTAATTTGAATTTACGGCTTCGGTCTCCAAATTGTAGGCAATTCTGGTCTTTAAAAACATTTGTTTGTTTTGTTCAATAAATTAATAAATATTTTATGGAATTGCTTTTCATTTACTATATTTGAATGTTTGAAGCCATCAATTATGCAAAATATGGATAACTATTCGGTTATTATATTAATATATGAATTGAATTTCGTGTATATTTGAATACCACGCGAACTAATTTGTGAAATATTTCCAATATTTTTAATGAATTGTTTCAAACTTATCGAAGTCATAAAATGTTAATAATTTTCATTTTACTATAAAGTAATACAAAATAACAATAAAAAGTAATAATAAGTGGAAATCTCACGCATATTATAGAGTTATTTATGTATTAAAAACTCTGAACGACATATAATTGTCTGAATCATAAAAATATTTCATTCGCTAAATTGGATCTCAAATATTGTAAAAATGGCAGAAAATCACGAGAAAAGTATCCCTTTTGAGGCCATTAATAACTATTTTGTATGTATTGTCGATATAACACTTGAAACGAGTGAATAAACTCAATGGAAATATGTTTGCAATCATAAAAACAGTCAGAACTCAGACGAAAAATGAATTGAAAAATAATTTCAGAGAAAAAAAGCAAAAAAGTAATAAATTTAAGTCAAATGATGTAATGAACGACAAGAAGTAGAGTTCCCTTCTATTAAACACTGTTTTCAGACGCGATTAACTTTTTCCAGAGTCGAGTCAAATGTATTTAAGACAGAGTTGACTACAAATCGTTGAATTGAAAAGAAGGCGAGCTTACAGTGGGAGCACCGGGTCTTGTAATGAAGTGCATGTGTTATTCGAAGGGCTCATACATGTAATGTAAACGGGATATTATGGGCTCACTTTCAATGCCAGTTTGGGAACGGAGCTGATCATCGGTGAGGGCTGCCAGCAGTGTTACCAGTGCAGCAATACCTAAGCTTTGCTACGGCGATGCTGTGCCGTGGAGTTGTGTTGATGAGCCTCATCCCAGGTGCGAAAGAAGTCAGCGGGGCGTGAATCAGGCAAACTGTTGGAGGCGATATAGACAACCGAGCGGTCTCTTTGAGAGAACATCACTCGGTCCTCAGCTAAGACCCCTCATATGTATCCCTGTTCCTCACGAACCTCCTGATTAACTGAGTGAACGAAATAAATTTATGGCAGGAGCAGCAAACTGTCGATTATGTCGATCCCATTTCAATGCAATCCACATTTCCAATACATTTTCACTAATAGGCTATTAAGAAGTCGAGACATCTCTGTAGTGATGAACACATCACACATCAGATCACTTCTGACCCGAGTCTCACATAATTATTGCTGTGTTTGGCTTTTGCTGGCTTTAGATGTCAGACAAATTAACTTTTTCCTAATCACTCAAAAAACGTCGGAATCGCTTCCATTTTGAAAAACATTTTCTCAGAATTAATGATTCGTTTATCAAAAGTCATTAAAATTTTATTTCGACGGAAATATTACTTAATAACTATATTCTTATCTGAAAGCTTCTTGCTAACATTAATTTTCATTTTATTCAATGAAGCAAGTGTATCTTATGTAGTAAATTATGATGAGACAAGAATCTTGGTTCTTATCAAAATTAAGATGGCTTTAAAATATGTTTGCAAACGCAGTACTGATCGTATCGGAGGTGTGTTTAACAATGAGTTCACTAATGATAAGCTCTGCTATAAATCATTCATTATTTGTAACCTGTATTACAACTAATACTCAAATAGTTTAATACAAAGCGATAATAAGGCACTCATTCACTCATTGCCTTCACATTTGATATTTCAAAGAATATTTTTTAAACGCTTTGATTTAGTAAAAGATTATTTTCGATTCACTTATATTCAAACACTATTTTCATTCATATTTGAAGCGAAAAAATACGATTAATCTTTGATTTTATCGAAAATATCGCTCAAATATTATTTTATCAAACATTTAATCTCTCTCTCTCTCTCTCTCTCTCTCTCTCTCTCTCTCTCTCTCTCTCTCTCTCATTTGTATGTCTTTTCTTAGAAAAAATAAATACAGAGAATAAACTGATGTGTAATAAATAGTTTTTATCTTAATTTAATGAAAATCAATCCCTTTTTGGTTCTAAACCTAAGCGTTAATTACTTTTTCAACAAACAATTCGATGCCTTTTATTATACTAAAGGAGTTTTTGAGGCGAATAATTGAATGGATAAAAGTCGCGAATCATGTGTTAGTTATGCATAGATTGGAGTTAAAAATATTTTGGAGAGAGAGAGAGAGAGAGAGAGAGAGAGACTAAGCATCACTCGTTAGTGAGCAAAGAAGTGCTCTTCACTACCACTGTGTTTGACGCCGAAACTGAGCTCTCCTCAGATCGTAAACTATGTTAATTTATTTGCTTCAAAGACATTTTCTGTTTGTTCATTAATCTTAATTGTTTTCGGAACAGTTATGCAGTGAGTCTTGTGTTCGGCCAACACTTATGTTCTCTGAATTGATAAGAATTGAATCGACAATAAATGTTTCGCAAATTGTTTTCAATTTTCATATTCAGAATGCATTTCAATGAAAGTCTTCAAAAGACTATCCGACGAAACCATTGGTTTGCTTAAGAAAAGTGGAATTATTTCCAAATTTATTTCTTTTTACTAAAAAGGATTTAAAACGAAATGATTTATATTATTTGAAAAATCATTGAAAAGGTGTTTGTCTCACAGTTTGATCGATGATTAAAATCAAATCAAAATAATATATATATTTAAAAGTTAAGAATCAAAGGAATAAAGTATTAATTAGTAGTCTATTAATCTCTGAACTAAAAACGTTTCTTGCAATTAATCAAATGATTTTGTCATTTATTTGAATTTATGACTTTTTTTTAATTGAAGATATTTTTAAATATAAATTTATTCCTAATTATCAAAAGTATGCAAAAGAATTATCGGCTTAAATATGTCGTAAGATATCAGTAATAAGGAGTAAATTACTCCTTATTTTAATTAAGGCTCTCAGTCATCCATTTTTGAAAATAAAGTAATTGATCTAGATTCTAGATTTTCTCAATGTCTGAATCAATTTGCATAAAACCTTTGTTGAATTTATTCTATATATGAAAAATGTTTTCAACAAAGTTCGTAAAACATTCAAAATTCAATTAAATATTTTTCAAATGAATTGAATTCACATTTTGTGATCTGAGAGACAAATTAATTTAGGTTTTATGGTTGGCTCGGAGTGAGTGACTTGGAGTGCAAACAATGGCTACAAAAAGGCGCATATTCTGTCCATTTTATTAGAAAAGGGAAACCGATTGTGCAGCTGATGGAGAATGCAATGCAAGTGTAATGCATGTAATGCTATACCAGTGCTATGTTATGAGTGTTTGCTGTGATTAATCGCATCGTTTCTATTCGTTTTATAAAAGTTAGTTGAGATCGACTTAAATAGCCTCGAAGTGATTGCTCAGTCATTCAGAATGAGTAGACCCGAGCAATATATGGGTAATTCTCCACAATATTACGCCAAACAATACACAACTCCTCCAAAACTAGACACCGGTTTCGGGTTGACTTCCATTGCAGAGAACAAGTTATATAAGCGGTAAATGTTTTGCTTAGACTCCAAACCCATCTCATGAGTCACAATATCGTACTTCTGATGCCTTTTCTGTTTGATTTGCTTTCAATGCTAATGCCTTTCAGCTCTTTAGTGTTCACATCAGTGATATCGAGTGCAACAAAAAAACAACCTGATCTCTGATCACTGACTCCAATACTAGTGGCTTCAAACATATTCTAAACAAGGAGCATAAATTCTGGTCACTCTTTGACAATCCATAATTGACAAGAATATTCTAACCTATAAATTGTGATTCTAAACAAAATGGATGCCAAGAAGTCGGAGCTTTTGTCCGAATGGAGTGTTAGACACAAAAGCAAAACTCAATTTCAGGAGGAATGTCAAGAATGAAATGGTTTTGATGCCATTAAGACGTGCTCAGCCTAATGAAGTAGGGCTGAGCGCTGCCTATTATCAGATATATTATTCAGAGTATTGTACGATAGTTTGCAAATTCGTTTGTGTTATACATGTTATGAGACCAACACTTTTTGCTCAACAAATTCGCTCTGAAAGCACATTAAGGATGGATGAGAGCCAGCGCTGGCAGTGCTTCCAGTGATGGCAACATTGGTGATGGCATTCCAGCATTAGTTATGCCAAACAAACACAACAAACACTACAAACTCAGCCGTTTTCACAAATATTCTAATATATAATATATTTGACTCTCAAAATACTTTGTATTGAAATCGTTGAGAGTTATTACACATAAGATTGCATTCATTCGAATAAATTATTTATCATTTTTATGTTTAAACACTTAATCATTTCAACTCGTTTTCATTCAAACACATTAAATGTATAAAACTTCAAATTGAATCAAATGACAACTCTTTTGAATAAATTAATTTGAATCAAAATTAGTAAAATCCTATTTCAAGTGTTTTAATAGAGACAAAGGGGCCAAACACTAATTGCTCGCTCAGATTCTTTAATATTCTTCAGTTGAGTACATCCCTCCTGAGAAAACATTTGCCATAATTGAGTATACATTCATTGATTGTGAATCAAAACCATTTATAAATCCATCAAATTATAGATTCTATTATTAAATAATAATAAGTTTTTATAAATGACTTCAATTTGAATATAATATGGCTTTCAATCGGGTTTTTGCTTTTGAAAAGGTGTCGGCTCTAAGTGTCTAAACGTTAAGGTTTTCTCCAAATTGTATTATTGAATAATTATTATTTGTTGAAACACAAAACCGTATCAATGATAGAGAAATAGCACTGATTTGGGGCTGACATGACTTTTCAAGAGTGGAGTTGTGGTAACGCAACCGTCACTTAGGCCCAGAAGTCTGAAGGTCTAAGAGGTGCCGAAATTGTCATTTGTTAGGTATGCGGACAGGAGTTGGCCTCAATTTCTGGGCCTCAGTTTAAGGCCAAAGCAGTGCATAATATAATAACTTTGGGAACAATTGAGCGAAGGTTTGATTTGTTGAGACGCCGTTCATTGGGAATGACATCTCACCAAAAATGTAGACTAACTCTGAATATAGTATAAGTCAATTGACTGCTTGTGTTGTTCTCTGTTCACAATCACCCACAATATGCCAATAGACAGCATCGTTAGAAGTGAGATGTATTGATAGCCCGGAGCCCATCCATACAACCACTAAAGAGATGCCAGTATTTGCACCGAAAATGGGCCTTCAAAGGAGCCGCCGCGTGACTATTGATCCTGTTTGCCGGCGTATAATTAAAACCGACCGGAGGTGCGAATTATTACTACGACTCTCTATAATGGACTGCAGCGACTCTACATAAGGAACGCCGAATGTGAACAGCATAAGAGACACTCCATACTCCACCTCCAATAAATGCCAAGCCTTGTTCATCTCTCTCTCTCTCTCTCTCTCTCTCTCTCTCTCTCTCTCTCTCTCTCTCTCTATCTCTCTCTCTCTCTCTCTCGCTCTCTCCCGAGGAATATATTTAAGTACTTTTTCGGTATTCATCTTACAGTTAACTGCATTGTAATGAAAGTATTTGAAGACATTTTTGGTGGTATTTGGAGTGAGATAGTGATGAACGCTATTATTGTGTGTCCGCCGCCGTAAACAATAAAATATTTCATTCATAAGATCGCAATTTTTATAGTGGTTTATAAAAGCGATAATATCGAGGATAAAATTCTTTACCACAACTTGGATCATATCAGACAAAATTCAGTGCTATCTTTTGGATCAGATATTTCTTCTTTGAAACTAAATTACGAATCGGATCTCATTTGAAGGCCTATCGCTCTCATCATTAATATCGATAAAAGATCTGAAAACTATTCCTTTATTCTGTTGATTGCGATCACAAACTCTTTAATCTTCATCTCTAGTCTAATATCAGATGCGAGCGCACAGCCATCAGATTCGTATCGTTTAGTGATATATTGCATTTGTTGGCCATATCGTGGCTAATACTACAACATAATAGGCTCTCCCATTGCCTTCCACTGCATTCCCTCTTTTTATTTACAATTTATTTTAGATAAATGGGTTCAGAGTCTGTAATGAGTCTGAGCTAATAAACAGGTGTAGCACTGGTTTAGCACTGGTGTAGTACTCTCTCCAATTCAATGATTGTTAGCCGGAGAAGACTTCATTCGGCTCATACCTTACCCCCACCTCTAATACTGAAATTCGTTTGCAACCGGAGGGGCCACAGCTCTAACTCTATGTAACCTGAGTCATAGCACTGGTGGGTCACGAAATAGCGGTAACAGATCAAAGTGGATGCGCACAGTCCCCGCTTGGGTCGCCATTTATGATAACTTATTAGACAACTACTCCTCATATTATCAAATGATTGTCGATTAGTTTCGGGGACCCATTGATGCAACCGATGCACGAATCCAACTGACATTCAGCCCAATGGCCCGGCATTTACGGCCTATACATCCATTTAATACATTTATACTGTTATATAACCACTTATACATACATGATATCTATATGTGCTAACTCTCTAACATTAGGAGTGCATATGTAAGGGCCTAACGTTGAATGAGGTGTTTATCACAATCACGAAAACCATAATTTCATTTACATCTGGTTTTTGATTAATGAAAGCCCTGTTAAGTGCAATAAAGTTATTGAGTGCTTCGATAAAAGCACAGTTAGTTAAAAGTGAATAAGAGGTGCTCTCAAGTGTCAAATGTCACAATGTTTGCAGTGTTTCCACTGTTTATTCCTAACATCAACACAACTCATACCCCGGCATCCCTTGACTCGAATACCATTGCATTCATAAAATTAAAACAATTCAACGAAACCATTAAGAGATGAACTGATTTCTACTATTTTGAGACCAATTTATGCCAAAAGGAGACGACTGTCTCAGACTTGGGCTGTAATTGGAATGCATTCTCACAGACTCTATAAAAGAGTGGACAGAGTGTGGGTAAAGGCAAACATTATACTAATTTATGCCACTATTTCTCAAATTGACCGGCTCTTATTCCAGGTCCTGGTTTGATAGATACTTTTTGGTGGCCAATTCGTTTGAGGCCACCCAATAGAAGTCATAAAATAAAGGAAAGTCTGCATTGATTTGCATGTGTTTCCAATTTGACTTCAATTTGATATAAGGCCTGTATTTCTAAACATATATATCACTTGCAATAAGGAAAAGAGTGTCTCCAAAGTGAAGACAGCAATAGAGGCAATGGATGTGAAACGGGTGAGGAGGAGACGGCATACAAACAATTTAATGCATAAAAACAGATCTTAAAGGTCTGCAAAAAAAGAAAACATTGGAAATGGATTGAGAAGAGTATCGGATAACAGTTACAATTGAGTACAAGAGAGTGTTGTGTTGTGACAGAGCGACAATTTATTGCTGCCGTTTGTGCCGTCTCTGACTCCAATGCCAACAACTGGGCTCAAAATATGGCTCATCTACTCATGAGTAGTCTTGAGTCACACCAGTTCTCCTGTTCTGACAATAATTTAAGTCTTAAATCACTTTAGGAATAGTTATTATTACAGACGATATATACTAAAAGTTTTCTTTTGGCTTAATATATATCCTGTTTAAGTCTGTATAAGTCTATGGCATATAATTTGTAAACTTTTGTAGTTAGCAATAGTTCTCAATCAAAGATTTACTGCCATCTCATCTCTCCAGCAATGATCAAAACAAACAGACTCTTTAGGCGACACCAATACAGACAACACTCACTTTTTCGTATTATAATTAAATAGTTCTCTATTTATATTAATGGCCACTTATCGCCCCCAACCTCACAACCATCACAACCAACACATTCTTTTCTTAAACATATGTTTACACAAAACCAAAAGAATTTAATAATAAGTGAACAGAGAATCCCTCGGATCAGAATAGAAATGATTTTTACACTAAGTATTGCGATTCCCAAATGTTTTCATTAGATTTGACTCTATTTGACACCACTTAATACCAAAGGCCTGACATAGAGAATAGGTTTGCACTAAAATTAGAGAATTAGAGGCAAACCATTTTGGTATGCCTTCAGAGCCTTCAGAGATTGACGGGTTTACGCCCTTCGTATCAACGGATGAAATTCAATCCGCTTTTCAGAGATGGGTTAATGTCATTAATTTATTCTCATTTATTCAATATTAGCTCCGATTGACTAATAATTGCGTAAATCAATGCAAATCGTATACAAATAGGCGAATAGTCTCCACATTATCATTGCTAACAATTGAACTCTGGTTTAAGACAAACCAGAATTAGTGGATGAGAGCAGATGCTCGCCATAGACCCCAACTAAGGCTAATGTTGTGTTTTTCGTTGCAGATCACGCTTTGAGGCCTTCAATCATTTCTTATGTCAGTTTGATTTGCTGTTTGACTCGACTCAAAACGATTGCAAAACTCAAAATCAATAATAATTGCAATCAATTTGGTTTTCAGTCATTGAAATCACATTTAATTTCAATTTAGGCAGAAATGAATTCAACTAATAATTGAAATAAATTGCTATCAATTGCTTTGAATCATTCAAACAGTTTGGACGGCATTTGTCGTTAGAATAACCGAAACAATAGAAGAAAAACTAATTATAAGTAATAAATGCAAAACATTTGACTCACCCGAAGACTTTTCACTTCCGTCAATACCGTCGAAAGCCTTGTTTGTCATTTGGAAGAGAGCGTCGAGGGGTGAGGTCAGGGCTCCGTTAGCTGAATTGCTGACCGGACTTTCCGAAGAATCGCTTTCCGAGCGTTCAGATCGCGAGTCGTCGTCCGCCGATCGCGGCCTTCGGTTGGGAACCATTCGACCAAAAGTGTTGATATGATGAGCATTGATGTGATGGTTGTGATGATGAAGAGTGTTGTGCTGTGAAGTATCCAAATCCCAGGGCCTAACGATCCCTCGGCTCTCACTATTATTATTAACATTTGTACAGTGCTTTGGTTTATGAGATAAAATGTCTTTAATCAGAAAAGAGGTCAGAGGTTTGTCACTGCCATTGTCTTCATTGGCCGGTGAGGCCAACGGACGGCTCTCCGAAGGCCTTAATTGCATCGAAGCACTCAATAGTTTCGCCTCTTTTTCGATACTCGAGTCTTGTGTTCGAAGTCTTTTGTATGGTTTATAGTATTCTTCATCTGAAGAAGAATTGTCTTTTTCATCGCCAGGATCTATAATAGAGGAAGGGGTGGAGGCGTCGCGACTTAACACTTCAGTATTTAATTGATTGTGAGTCACAGATGAAGGCGAATGACTTCTCATGTGTTCCAACACTAAACCAGATGTGAGTCCGTTCTCAGCGCTGACACCACTTTGATTGCTGTGATTGCTTTCGTTCGGCGAAAGGGGTTCGCTTAGACCGGGGGAGTGGGCTGAGTGTACAGATGATCTTGATGATAGGGGCATAACTGCTTTATCAAGGCCTAACCTACAGCACAGGTAGATTCTAGTCTCTCGTCGACAAATACATTGCAAGTGAAGTCTTTTCCAAGAATTGTAATTCAAATTAAAGTCGGTTTAAGTGAACTATAAATTGAATCACTTTTTGTTTGATTCACAAAATTAAAAGTAAGACGTGTTTCAGACAAATGAGACAAATGTGAGGCAACTCTAAGACAGAGATCGCCGTTGTTTTCGACAATAAAAGCGCAAACTCTTCAAAAATAGTTAGATTTCAGTCAACTGTATGTTTGTGACAACAAATTATTATTTAACTTAACTTCAAATTAGATTTGAGTTTATTTTAAAATTAAAGCGAAAATTATTGTCGGCTTTCAATGTCCTAATGATATTGGATTCACTCCAAGACCAGAGTCTTAACAGTCATATAACACGAGTTTAATTCGTTTGTTGACTGAATTGAAGCACTTTTTTAGTTAACGAACAAAAGGCAACACTTGTGAAGAGTTGTAGAAAAAGCGACGGCCTATCACTGCCTATCAAATGAGGTACGGCTATGATTGGGATCCCTCACTAACATCAAGACGTGGTTAATATGTAAACTGATTCATAAATATTTTTTAGCTCATCCCCTATTCCTAACGAATGGGTGTTGACTGTCAGCCAACTCTCTGCCTGATTACAGGCCAACCAGTTCTTACTTTTAGCGCTCAATCCATCGATCGAAAGGCCGGACTACTGGTTTGAGTCGCCGCCAAATGGGTGGCGTCCTATCAGGTAATTATCTGTTTTGTGTTGAAAATACGGAACAAGACTTGTGAGCGATGCGAAAATTACAGATAATCTGCCAGAAGAATGATTGCACTTCTCTTCTATCATATTATTTGGTTAACTGAATAACTAAATTAAAATTATGCACAACAACAACAATCATATTTTATTTCAATTTACGTGGGTTACATTCATAAATTCATTTATAATTATAATAGAAATAAGACATTAAATAAGATTTAATATACAAATAATGACAGCAATGGACGAGAAATACATTCAATTCTTTACACAAACAAACCATTAGTTAATTCATTTGTGTCCTCATTAATGAATTCTCGCAATTATTCACAACAATCGACTCTTTCCTCTCATCCAAAACTCAGTTCAATAATATTCACTCATTTTATTCAATAGTTTTAGAAATTCTTCAAACAATAAAAGTAAATAAAACTTTTTAAACAAAGAAATGTTTTTCTATCAAACATCGCAATTATGTCTACATTTAGTGAAGATTCCGATTGTTTACTAATATTTAAATAAAATATTAATTCAAACATTTGATGCCATTTCTCTATTGTCACGAATATAAATAAATTTAATTCAATTTCCATTCAAACAATTTTCTCCTAATTTCAGTCATTTCAGATGCTTAGAGTCAAAATAGTCCAAATAATCGCTCGATTCAGATTCACCTTTGTCATTTTCAGAGTTGCCTAATGGGAGGAACAACGAACACACAATTCAAGTTAGTTCTGCAACAAAACTTCATTTCATAATTATATATAAATAATAATTGATAATTTTGTCCATGATAAAAACAATTTATTTTACTTCAAATCTAAAACTTTTCAAACAATTTTTCTAAAATTTTTTATCAATTAATAGTTTTTCTGTTTATTTATAGAAATAGCCATGCTTAATTATTTACATTAAATTTTGTAGAGTTTAAATTTGAGCCAGCACATTCTTGTTTTTCATTTCTTTAAATGAGCTTTAAATTCAACCAAACCTAAAATTCAAATGCAATTTCGTGACTATAAAGTTGAAGCAGGATCAAATTTGGCTTGGTGGCACTCAGTTCAAAAGTGTCACAAATAGTGTTCGTCTCTGTTTTCACATTTATTTAACGCATTTTAATAAATATTGATTCAAATGTGAAAAGTGTTGAAAACATAAATAAAATGCATTTATAGTGTGAATGAATGAAATAAACTATTATTTGAATACTTGTCAATAGATAAATGGCTGTAATTTGTACTCCAGAGGAAGTCCTCTCTATGCAAAGTTATTTGCTCAAAATCAATAAATAGCAAGATAACAATGAACTTTCCTGTTATCCAAATAGGCCTTCAGTTGTAAAGCAAACTATTCTTATTTAAATACAAAATGAATGTGACTTTTGATCAAATCTATGGAAACATTTATTTGCTCTCAAATGGAATAAAATTAAATACAAGGATTTTATTCGGGAAATAAATTTCAAATTGTATTTAAAATTGATATTCTGGTGATATATAGAGGGACACATAGATAGCATTCAATAATTCACTCATCGATTCTTGATTTCAATCGAAGCCATAATCTTCTTAAGCACTGAAAGGAAAAAGACTTTCACTCGAACTAAGATTTATTTCTGACTCAACTGACTGTGTGTTCGATGAAGTCATTTGAAAGACTCCCAAATTGGGTCTATTGTTGCAAAAAAAAGTATGGCCTCAAAAAGGCCTCAAAAAGCAATAGTTGGGCCGAATTCCGCCTCTTTTCTCATATACGAAATCCATACGAAAGAAATCTGTTGTTATCAGAAGACTTCATAAACTTTTAATGGACTGACACAATGAGAGAGTGTGTCATTCATTGAGGGCTAACACAATGTGTGTGCGCTTTCATATGAGCTTTGGTCGAGGTTTGCCTCCTCTGTCGACAATCCTTTATGACTTGCGGCACAAACTATGAAATGTAGTTCTTTTTTGAAACGTCTCTCTTATTCAGTATCTCTGCAGGTATTATGTTATTAACGATGTAATGAGCCGTGAAGTGTACGAACACAGCCTCAACACATCCACACAATTGATCGGACACATAGTGCGAGAATAGAGACCATCATTCATCACCCGGTGCCTATTTTAGCCACACTAACGCTTCCTGTCCTGTCTTTTACACCTTAGATGTTTAGATGATTTCAATGGTAAGACCCGAACGTTAGCCTCATTTGCCTCTCATTTCTCTATTATTGTTCACTTTTGATGCGCTTTTCGGCTCAAATCACTAAATGAAGTCCTGAACAGACTTTGAGTGCAGTCCTTAGACTTTGAGAATCGAAAACAAGAATAGTTTAGGAATTGTATGCCATAAATAACTGCTGAGAATCATAGTTTGCACCTCTCTCTCCCTCTCTCTCTCCCTCTCCTCTAACGAGTGAAAAGAAAAATAGGAAAAGTCGAGATCAGGTCCAACCAATTGAGGCTAAAATCTTGTTTAAAAGCTTTGACTTTGAGTTAATGCGAAGTTATATTCATTAGTGAATTGGGATAATAATCAAAGAAATGCTTTGTTGTCTCATCCAATTCCCGACTCCTTTATTCTGTGCGGCACTGCTTTGAGCAATGATAGGAATGGCATCAAAATTAATTTGCAAATCATATCGAGGAGAACATATAAATTGGTTTCAAAGTATATCTCGTTATAGCCGTCCGGCAAAAGCGTGTGACAGTGGGGGTGATGGGCGCCGCGTTGGCTGAATGCCTGGGTTCTGGTTGGCATCACTGGCATCGCCACCGTCTTCTGTTCAGCCGAATGGCGCTCTCAGTTCTTTCGGACAGTTTTGTCATAAAAAGACTGTCTTTGAAAACATATCGATATTTGATTTCTGTCTTTCTGTAAGAGATAGTGGAGAGTGAGTAGTATGAGTGGTATCAGTGCTATCACTGTCTATCAGAGGCAATAACAGCTCATATGGTGCCCGCATGTGAAGAGCTCATCAATTTGTTACTCATTCACGACCTCTCACTTAAGGTTAATATAACCAAAAGGTCTTCTCATAAGTTTTTAAGAGGCGGTAAAGTCGGACCGACTTTGAAATCAAATGAAGCTGAAGAAGAGGACTACTGATTGACTGCCGCCCTCTTCTCCTTTTGTTGAGACAGAGCTGACAAACACTCGGCGTCTCAAAGAGTCGGCATTTTCTGCAAACTTAAAAAACTCATATTTGAAGTCATCGTATGTCAACATTTTTCTAAACACCCGAACCACTAATTAAAAAATAATAATTAGACACAAGTTAGTGATGAGGCTGTGCTCTAAGACCCGACACTTGGTCTTCACTAAAAATTAATGATTTGAAGCAAACAAATCATAGGAGAAGTGATTCATTGAAATTATCGTTTGTTTGAGTTTTAATTTGTGATAAAATGTTTGCTTTTGATTTAACAACTTTTATGGACGTAATAAAACGGTAGGCCTTCCAGACCTGACTAAGCCTTAGCTAACGCTCAGAGGGAGAGACGAAAGTGAACTGATCTCAGGGTTTGTCCATTACTTTCACTATTATTAGAGTTTATCCGAAGAAATTCATCACTTGTGGGACTTTCTATTAAACTAATGGTCAGTTTCTCTTCTTTATTGATGTCTAATGTCAACCGTGGATAACATCCTTACTTCCGGCGCTCACTTAACTAAAACTACACACTAGACCCCCATTGAAAATGACCGGCGCTATAACAGCGGTGTAATCGTGTAAACCGAGTCGACTGGTAGTCAACGCCATTATTGGTCTGACGGTTACTACAATTGTAGCGGAAATTACAACCATTTTATCAGTATTTGTATTGACCTTTGCTTCAAATTATTTGATTGTCAGCACTGGTATCAGATAAAGTAAATACAAGTGATAGACCATATGATAGGACTGGGAGTAAAGCACACGCTCTCTTGCGTGCCTCACCTCCAACCGGAAAGCCAACCAAACATTTTGGGCTCTTTTAGTTTTGTACGACTTTTATTCCTAACTTATTAATGCTATTAATTATTAGTGCAAATGAAACGCTAGAGAAGAGGCCAATCATACCATAGGTTGTGTCCTATGTTTGTCTCATCCGTACAAAAGTGGTTCTGTTCTCCAGTCTATTGGCAAATAATTATGAAAACTCAATAGAGATCTGTTGTTCGGATGCTTTAATTTTCTAGTCTTACGAGTGAATAATGAGAGACATATATACGCAAAGAGCAGCTGTTGAGTGGAAGACTGAGCCATGAATTAAAAGAAATGGTTCACACATTGGAAGGCATGTCCTCATTCGCGTTCATAAGTTATTCATAACGAAGAACTGATTCAAAGGGATTCTTTGTATGGGATCCCAGAGCGTAGTCTAACGAGAGTTACAACTCTTAACTCTTACTTAAGCGGAACATCAGTTTCACAAATCAGTTCGATGTCTAACAAATGATAACTTCCTTTGAAAATTATTTATAGCCCTCTCTTCCATTCAGCTCTATATTCAAGGGATACACCGATTCTGTAAACTACTCAAAAACTTTTCATTTGAATTATTGCCTCTATTTATCCAAAATATAAATTTCATAAATTCTTAAATTTCTGTCGTTTTGTCTAACATTTGAAAACATTTGAAGGAAATGCGATAAAAATCAGTCTCTAAAAAATATCCATTGATTTGACTCAGAACTAAAAAGTAGAATTTATTTTGACAAGGTCCAACTAATAAGTGCCATATATTTTGATTAAACTCGAAATTAGGTCTAATCAGTAATTAAGAAATTAAAACTTTGATAGAAGTTATTTATTATTCTTTATTTTTGTCAATAAATGTTAACATAATCTGAGACTTAAGTGAATATCTTTTTAGTTGAGTCGAGTTTTCATCTCAATTATCAAATTAAATGAATTACTCTTTTTGTTGAAAGTCTAAAAACTCATAAATCATCGGATCTTAAAACCAAATCATTCATTAAAAGTAATCTTTTATTAAACCATTAGTAAGTTTTAAGACTTGAAGACTTCAAATAAAATAGTCTCTAAAAATATGCTTGATAATCAAAATTCCTTCGTATTATGTGACTCACATTTGTTTGGTTGGAGCGCCATCTCTAGCATCAAACAAACCATAAAAATCAATTTATTCATTACTTTTGTCAAACTTATTAAATGATCTTGGTTGGACACTATCCATTTTCACTCTTGTTTTTCTTGCGGTTCGAGTAATCGGATCAAGGATATAATTCTTGTCAGAAATTGAAAATTGATAATTTCTCGATTTAATTAAAATTTAAAAGTCTTTATCAATTAAATTGAATCACAAATTTAATTGAACAAGGTAAATTCGTTGAAAATGGTATTAATTTGAGAATACGGTAGTTTAATATGAGTTCATAGATAATGATTAAATGATATAAACATTGACCTCATTATTAAAAAGGGATAACAAGTATTAAATGACTTAATTGTTTATTAATAAGTTTATTATGAATCCAAAGAATTTCTTTAAAATATTGAAACCATTAAACACTTTAACATAAGTTCAGTTCAATTGAAATTATTATAAATTTTTAACAATTGATTGAAAATTCATTGAAATTCAGTATAAAAGAAATAATTTATTCAAGAATTATGAAAACGGATCGGGTTTTGAATTTTTTCTCTGGTTATTACCCAACGATAAGAAGTACACAAAGAGAATACAAATTGTGTTAAATTGTCTTTTAATAACACAATCGAAATCAATTAAAGGCACTGAAATTCAGCAATAAAACCAGTGAAGAGTTAACAGGAGTAGCAAGGGTATATTCTCCAACCCTTACTCCAACCCTTACTCCAACCCTTACCCTTACCCTTAATAGGATTGTACAATTCATAAGATAATAAAAATATCATCTTTCAAATTTTTCTGAGTTCTTATATGTGAAAAGGTCGATGAATTATCTTGGTCGTGATGTTTCCAAAACATGAAAATGTCTTTGTCTACTTGGTCATTCCTTTTAAATGCGGGTAAATTAAAATTTATTATTGTTTAAAGTAATTTAAATCAATAAACGAACTCTAATAACGATTTGCATTAATTTTTAGATAATTTAAAATTCAGTGAAAGACATCTGTTTTTCTGCCATCACTTTGAGAAGAATTTTGAAACTGAGTTTCAGTTTATTATTTATAATTGATTACAATAATTGCCATAATTTAAAGCCATAATAATTTAAAATAAATTTCATTTTATAGATTACTTGATAATAAATTTTGATAACTTTCCATTATATCTGTCGTATATTTTGAGCGTAATCTATAGTTTGGAGCAAAAGTAATGAGAATAAATTTATATTTTGGAAAAGGGGAAAACCATCTTGATAAAATTTCTACGATTAAACTTATACAATATTTGAATAGAGCGAAACCTAACCTTTCTGACAATATATCACATGAGACATAAATTTTCCAAGAAAAGGTGAAAGGTCATATCCAAATCAACTATGTCATGAAAAAGGTTGACCTCGGCGACCCTCTCTATTTCTTGAAGGACCCCGAACAGAAAATCAGAAAAAACATTTTGAAAAGTACCAAGATATATCATAAATCAAGCTTGGAAAATTTGGGCATGAAATGAAAAGTAGGAGGGGTGGAATTCGGCTTGGACATTTTTGACCCCTCATGGGGTGGGTCAGGTGGGTGGGGTGAAAAGGAGTATTTACAATTTTTTTAGTGTTGGAAAATTTCCACGATATATTCATGAAAAATGTTAATTGTATGAATTTATTTTATCATGATTAATTTCCCAAAATCATGATTAATTCGATTTGGGCAATTACATTACAGGTATAGGAGTGATAATTACCCTACATTAATGAATGAATTAAATGTCTCCTTGTGGCAAAACTATGCAAGATCAAATCAAAATATTCGGCCAATCTTTGAAGTATCAAGTGTTCTTTCATTTGAAATCATTCTTGATTAATTTCTATAAATGATAATCAATTAAATCAATATTTAACCATTCTCATTACTTTTGCTCCAAACTATATAAGCTTAATGTATCTAGTAGAAATGGGATATTCCAAATCTTGCACATCACTGGATAATGAGGTTAGATTCAAATTTACATTATTTGCCTCAACTCTGGAAACTATAATATAATGTTAATTCAATTTTCTAAAAGAGTCCCTAAATATTAATTGTTTATTCAGAATAATATATGAATGAATCATTTGATAGCAGAGGCTGAGCTCCGGCTCTAATGTGACCCAACTCCATGCAAATCAATAGAAATTCAGTGCAGATTCAGAGCAGAGGCAGAGAACGGGCAGTGATTACAATGAAGTGATGGAGCAATCATGCGATCCATACAATAAATATAAAAGCAATTCATAAGGAATAACGCGAAATGAAATTAATGCTATCGTTTAGTGAACGCATTCTTTAACTTTGAGCACAACTTCAGTAATGGTTTGGTTGGAGTGAAAAGCAATTTACGCTAAAGACGGTAATCAGCGGAAAACTAAATGACTCATTAAAACTATTTGATTGCAAACATTTATGATTGAAAATCACAATAAAACACATTTTTTCAACATATTTACGCAAATTTCAGTGAAAAAAATCATTAAATTCTAAATTAATTTTTTCTTTTTAATAACTATTTATCCCTTTTTTCAAAATATTTGATTAATTATTTTCAATCTTTTCTATTAATAGACGGATAAAGAGAATAGACTTTTGCAGAGAATGTCATTTGTGATGATTATTCTAAATGTAATTTAGGCAAGATTTAAACAAGATAAATTCCCTTTGAATTAGCAATCTTTCAAACAGAATCTATTTATCTAGATAAGTTTTAAAAACTGTTAACATGCACATTCTTGGCAACAAAGTGAAAAGTTAAGCAATTTTTCTGATTTTTAGTAATCTTTGAATAAAAATGTCATTTAATGTCATTTCGCACACTCTATGACTTCAAAGAAAAAAATTTGAACAAACATTTGACTCAATATTCAAGAGAAACAATTTTTGGCATTCAATCTGAAAACAGAATTAAGTGATTAATAAAACGACTTCACTTCATTCAAGCTCTACGACAGCACAGGAAGTCTTAAATGAAGTTTTATAAAAATAAAGAACAAGAATATGTTTCCATAGAATACCCACTCTTTTGAGAAATATTTAAAAAAGAAAAAATGATTTAGTTTTGTGTTCGCGTTAATTGTGATGTAAACTCATTATTAGTGATTTCATGTATTGCTAACAAGTATTGCCATTACTGAGAGCGGAGTAACACATATGTGGATGTAATTAATCAAAACACTTCTTATGACACTCTGTTATTACACCAAAACCTGTTTCACTGCTCGACTTAATTGTCTTATTTCCAGAGAACTTCTCATTTGTGTCTAAATTATGAACTAAACTATGGCTCGAATTGCGAACAATATTTCCAAAATGCTATTCAATGGCAAAGCAATTGTCCGTATCTTTGATGCCATCATTTGCTGCAATCAGTGGATGTCCTCAAACATATCAAAGGAGTCAAAAATAAGTTGAATGAAATACAAATTATTTAATTACATTTAATTCATGGCTTAATTGAGTTAATCGACACCACAGAGACTTCAGACTTGAGATCTCCAATTCAAATGAGAAAAGAGTCGGAGCAAAGAGTGCGCCGACACAACAAAATGATGAGATCACGAAAACAAGAGCTCATTTGAAGCTCAAACAGAAAAGTTCATCATTTGATGAATTACTGGATAGCATGCAATCGAAACTTAATAATCAATGAAAAATATAAAACCAAAAATTAACTGCGAGTTAAATAAGACATTAAGTATGACATAAAATATTTCATTTTAATCAATTCAGTCTATAGTGTCATAAAGTCATCTAAAAAGCGATCGGAAAGTCATAAACTCTGATTATTAGCGAAAGTGAGACAAACATTTGTGATTTGGTTTGGGTTTCATTAATTTAAAGTTAGTTTGTGAGGGGCACCGCCTAACCCACCTAAGTATGGCGTGTACTAAACTCACGTCGGTTTACACCCAAAGATCTCACTCTTTCTGTATGAGGATCGGGTGTATCGCATGTCTCGCTTTGCTATCTTAGCCACAAATTATAGATGAGATAAACGTATTCTTCGATGTAATGTGTATTTTATCCCAACTTTATGTAAGAATAACTGCATTTTCCACAAATTAAATGTCACAAAATACACACCAAAAATATTTTGCTCATCGCTTGCGTGCAAACACTCTCTCAGTCATACCTCTAAAGAAGAGAACTTTAATCAGAAAATAATGCCATAGTTTTGAGTTTAGTATCCATTATATAATAGTTTGTGTGCTATCTCTCTATGAATTATAATTTATTATATATTCTCATAATTATCTTCCATTGGGCAGAATTTTTATTAATATTTGACGGTTTGTGTTATCTCTTATTATTCTTTACTCTTTTATTATTATTATTATCGCTTTGTATTCAACATTTATATATCCACCGAAAAGCCGACACTTTACTCAAAAGGCAACCATCAGAAGGTGTGCTTTCGTTAAATAATTAGAAATTATTGTATTTTATATTTGCATTCATTTCTATGTTTGAATTCATTAAATTTTGCTTGCTTCGTTTTATTCTCAAATGATTGGGCCCTAAATTACGAGCAAAAACCAAATATATTACCTGAGCTTTGAATAGATATTTTTTGAGGGGTTCTTCAAATTGAAAGGTAGAATGAAAAAAGCATTTTTATTGATGCAAAAAGAGAATAGAGGACTCAAATTGAAATATTCAGTCGTTTCGGTGTCGACCACAGAAAATCTCATTCAATATTTCTAAAGCTCTTCAATAGTTATGTTTTACTCGACTTTATTCAATGGCTGTGTCCGTAGGTCTGACCGTATATATGAGTGAAATTCAATTAGAGTGAGTAACGAGAAACCTATGATTATGACACCAGTCCTGAGCAGATGTAAAGACAAACTAACCACTAGTTATGACTCCGGTTTATGAAAATCTAATTTCGAGGGCTTTTCTTACATAGAATTCGGTTTATATAAAAACACAAAAACATAACATTAGAGATGAATTGAGACCAACTTTATCAGTGTTTTTGACTATATTTGAAAAACCGAATTATCATTAAATTAATGTTTGAGAGTATTTGTATTTAACTCATTCTATAATCAATCAAATCTGGATTATTGTAATTAATTCAAAGAAGATTGAGATTTATTTCAAATTCAAACCACAAAATCAAAATTATTTTCAATTAAATGAATCAAATAATTAATGAGAGCAATGAGTGAATCAAATTTCGAGCTTTGATTGTAAACTTTGATTCAAAAATGATTTTCAATTGAATATAAAGAATGGTAATAGAGAGCAGAGCTCGCAGGCAGTGCAGGTGGTCTGAGGCCGACCCTCAGCCAACAGCTATCAAAAGGACCGCAACTGAGAGCCGACACAATGCTCTCAACTTTATTACCTTTGAAACTTTTCAATATTAAGCTTTTCATTCACATAAAAGTTGTTGGAATCAATGTAAAAGTCATCTTAAAGCTTAATAGTCAATCTTGGTCAAATCCTTCATACAATTTGAAAATAAGCAAGGATTTTATGGAATTTAACACTAAAATATATTATGAAGTCATTATTGGAGACTTGGATTATGTATTTTCTATAGATTCAGAGCCAGAACTAAAATTTTGAAATGATCACGATCATCTATGATTGAAATTGAATAAAAATATTTTTAGTCAAGTTTCGAGAGCTCTCTGAGAAATGTTTTAATTTCAATTTTAGTTCACCTTTTTTCCTTTGGCAAGTTTAAATTTAAATCATTAAATACAAGAAATATAATTATTTAAGTAATTACTGGAAATGATAGAAGTTTTATATTTTAATAGTTTAATGATTTGTTTCACTCATTGATCAGTCAATCCTTTTATTAAAGGAAAATATGTACACAGAATAAGCTATTTAGGAAAATAAGAGTTTGATTGACTCCTCTTCAATAGAGATGAAGTAACTTGTTAAAAGAATTTCAATGCAATTCATTTATTCCAATTTTCCCCTTGTATGCAATTGACCCACCTCAATAATTTGTAGTCAGCTATTGTAAGAGATATCTTGCAAAAATGAAATGCATTGTTAAATTTTGTGTGAAAATCACTAATAAAACGGGTTTTCAAAGATTTGGCTCAAATTTCGGTTCGGTTTCAAAAACCAGTATTAAATTGTGTTTAATTATGTTATCAAACACTCAAAGTGTTGTTCAGTTCATATGATTAACAGATTTTATTAGTTATTATCGATTTTTTAGCGAATCCGTCGGCAAATCAAAGAATAAGCGATTGTTCATTGAGTTAATTGGTATCTGACAATCGTGTGGTCCTCTTTGCACAGAATAGCCGATAAAAAAATTATTCACTCCTAAAACATCGTGTCTTGAGGTATGTTATGCTGAGCTATAAAATAAATTTTTGCATTCATTAAAATTGTTAATAATTATGAATTATTAGCAAATAATTATGGCTTCAATTAATAGAGTATTTTGAGAGCAGAAGTACTTAACTGATGAGTCTTCAGATGAGATGAGACGCCGACTGAGAGCTGCAGTCATTTGTGGACACATTGGAACATCAATAGCACATCCATTGCACATCCATTGCACATCCATTGAACAAAACTCGTTGGAAAAGGGCGTAACTGACCGTTTGGGCGAAATATTTTGAATACGAAGCGGCCATAAGATGATAGTGGATGTAATACCACCCAAATAGTCAGAGCTGAGCGCCTGTGCCTCTGCCAGTACATAATACCTGTGTTCTCTCTCCTCTCATTATGATGTCTTTGTTTTGTTAAAATGATTATTTGATGGCTCATTCCCTGCTCTATGAGTCGGCTCTTTCTCGGGATCTCTCACTTCTCTGCGTTGGTTAACGTTGGCAGCGATGGCACGAACTGACCCCTGACATCATCAACATCTCATTGAACGGCTCTTTACGTGCTTTCAAAAAGTGATGCTTAAATATAATTGATATTAGAAATCGTCTTTTTCTCTGTTTTCTTCGATACTTCACTTCACGCAAACAGTTATTATGAAACAACAAAATTATTGCTCGAAAGCGGATTCTCATTATTTTAAACAATAATTTAATTTTTGTGATTAATTCCTATGATTTTATCTTTAAAGCCATGTTTTCACTGTTTTTTAGACAAACATCTATTCCCTTAATAACTCAATTAATGTAACTTATCTTTCATCTAATATTTATTGAATTATATTTATGAGTAAATATCTATTAATTTCTAGGGTCTCATAAGTAAATGAGCAAGACTCATCTATAATCTGATCTTGATACTCATTTCTCAGAGTTTGGAGCCGTGATTATATTTTGATGGTTTTGATGCCACACACAGAATATGATTTGAATGTGTGTTCATAAACACAATCGATTCCATTAAGTTTAGAAATGTTGGTCTCATAATATGCCAGTCCTTATCAATTACATGACAGCACAATTAGAATTATATGATAGAGTGCTGTCATATTATTATTTGGAATTATAATGACTGTTGGCTTCTAATCAAAATTACAGTACAGTCGAGAAGATTGGTATTCACTCGAAGCGTAAGCATTGTTTGCTGAGTTATACCGGAGTTGGGAGCAGTGCCTGTCTTAATGACCTCTCAATGATGAAGACTTTTAGTGGAAATGACAGAAACGGCGGCGGCTTTTCTTCTGGTTCAGGCTTTTATGCTTAAGGTGTGAAACGGGAGGCAACGCTATACACAATTCATGAGCCGACGCTTCACTTTTGCCGCCTATGCCTAACATCCATAATATGATCCATAATTTTTCACGTTTTATATCCTAAAAAGCACACGATTTTTGACGTCAAGGCCTTAAACTCCAAACTTTCAGAGCGTATGATATAGTTTTGGAAGTTTTCAGCTTTTAGGCGATGTTTTGATGTTTTCCACTCAAATGTCTCGCAATTAATCAATACATTAGTTATTATTAAGACATTAGGTTTAGCCCTAAAAGCGATATTTCTGATACCTATTTGTCCGCATTTATATAATTAAGTCATTAAATAAGTTCTGAGAGCCATCACAAACACTATCTAATGATAACAAATTTATTGCTTAATTTGTCTATTATTTTATGAAATATAACACTTATATTAAATTTTAATCAAAATTACAAATTTCTTTCAATTGATTTGAAAACTTGAAGTTTAAATTATAGTCTTTTCAATGATTAAATAATTGCCATCAAATGATTTTCCCAACAGATAATTCCAGAGGAATGCCAGAACTTGGTATCAAAACCATCTTCTAACTAACATCTTGTAAAAAATCAATTTAAATGAATTATGTCTGAAATTTATATCTCCAAACAAATTCATTTTAAGCTATTTTAGCGCAACTTTGTAATTCATTTTAGAAATTAAAGTCTAAATCAAAATTCTGTCTGATCTCTGATCACTGATCAGGGTGGTTTTTGCCAATTAAATATTTTATTCAATAAGAATCCGCTTGTCCATGGGAATAGCACACATAACATTTAAATTATTTGAGACTGGTACAAATATTTAATTGGGGTTAATCAGGTTTCAAAAAAATCCAAATCAAAATATTTGATTTGATAAATATTTGAGAATAGACATAAACCTGGACATCGAGAATATACTGTGAGTTGGAAACCGGATATATTCCATGATTTAGTTTCTCCTGAAGTTTCTTAATAAGGAAATAAGAGTTGTTTTGACTCCAATTTGTCTTATGAATAGTGAGTCAAATGACGAGCCTTTTATCATAATTGGATTCATAGCTCGAAGAATAAGAGGAGAGCCGGTGAAGACCCAATAATTCTGTGCCGCTTTTTACTTACCCCTAATCAGATGCAGTGCCCGTTTTTTAGAGATTGGATTACAAGAGAAACGGAAGGACAGTATCTATGATAATAATAAAATCTAGTCTTTGAAACGACAAAGTCTGTAGTCTAATGATAACAGTTTTGTGTGTTATGCTGTGCCTCCAGTCTCCGGATTCCCACAAATCTTGAGCCAACAGAATATTGTTTTCGACCGCACTCTTCACATATGAATATATTTTTATCAATGATGTTATAGTACACCACAATATGAAAGCATTAGTCTGGAATTTTAATGAGAACTATCCCTATCTCTATCCCTATCCCTTATCTGTGGGATCAATGCAATGTGTGCACAGTCTTCGTTAGCGGTGTCGCTCTATTACTTAATTACTGATATTCTAAACCCATTTCCATTGAATTGCGCGAACATAAGATGATGTCATTGTCTTCATTGCCTTTAATACGAGATATCATTAATTATATTCAATCAAACATTTTCCCAATGCATTTGCGAATAAACAAAAACCAAACGAAATATAATTTGGTTTTATAGACAAACTATAGATAAGTATTTAGTTTTAAATATTTGGATCCAAATGTCGTTAATAGTGGAAAAACGATAAACTCTTGATTCCTATATTTGAAACACGATTTGAATGCAAATGAATTGCAATTAATTAAATTATTGGGAATATAATTGATTAAAAACGATAATTGTTTTGGTTATCTTTTCTATGATAGGACTGTCTGTGAGAGTAATGAACGGATATATGTCTTGGATTTAGTGTTTTTTGATATGTTTAGCGGTAATCAATCTCGAGTGCAATTTGGAAGCACTTCATCATTGCTAACGAATGGATGCACAACAACACAATCTGATGAAAAAAGTCTACTTTTAGTTATACAGTGATTACGGTTTGGCTGCAAAACTCGTCTCTCTTTGAAATAGTTTTCATTCTGGGAATCAGTGACACAAAAGTATGAGATATGCTTTCGCAGCGATTATATCACGAGCTCTGGATTTCGAATCAATTATACTCTGTTTTAAATAGATTTCAAGCCTATCTACAATCTTAAAAAGGTTGTACATGCTAATTTTGCAATTAACGATAAAAAGCTTTGACCGCAACCCTTGCGCTTAAATCCGATTTGATTTTAATTTTGATTAATTTATGCATTGATTTTGATTTTCAATAAAAACTGAATTTTTTCCAAATTGATTGGGTTTTGACTTCAAATAAAATCTCATTTAATGTTATAAATTATGTGACAGAATTCGGATTCCAAAAAATAAATCTCCGACAGAGAGGCAACAGAGAGGCATCAGAGAGGCAGCACATTTTCAATTATAAAAACCACATATTTTGAAGTTAAAGACTCTTTCTGCGAATTGCCCCCGGTCAACTTTGAATAATTATATTTAGAATATTCAATGTCTTCAGAAATGATTGAAAAATTATTTAAGTCTCTCTCAAACTTAATTAGACTTCGATTAAAATTAATAGTCGGCAGAAGGGCTCACATTCTAATCAATTACTTAATTACTCCCAAACTAACAAAACCAGATTTTATATGAATTTGATAATGATCTTGGTGTTTTCAAAGTTGACACCAACTTAACATCAGTGAGATATTGAAATAATGGCGACCATTATCTTAGGAAAGTCTAAACATCCGTTTAAAACAAATTTCTCATTCAGTTGTCGACAAAGAGATGAAAGGATTGGAAAATCTATAACTAATCGTAAGTCATGTCATCGAATACTAAATACGAGGTTATATACAAATATTACTCAAATCTGGAAAAATGTTTAGTTTGAGAGAAGAGATGTGCAAATGTGCATGCTCACATGTGCAACTCATTGGCTGCATTAGTTCTTCAATTATCAAGTCGTTCATCAACTGAATCCTTGAGAATGTCATTCCCCCGGCGTTTGACTGTTCGGCAATTAATTTGCATAAAAAGATTAGAAAAAATAAAGTTATGCTAAAATGATTCTTATAATTAAACCTGGATAAATTGTAATTATTTTTTCACTTAGCGTTAAATTTTGTGATGTCTTAATAAATAAGAGCCAATCCATTCGTTTGTCATTTTTCAATGTCTTGAAGTTTGTAATTAACTCATAACATATATATTGCTTTGAGTTTTGTTTAACTCTAAATATTAGCCAAAAAACAATTTAATTTCTCATAAGAAAACAAAATCAAAAGTGAGTTAATTCTAATATTAATATTATTATTAACTAAACCATTGTTATTAAAATATGTTTTTCCATAAAATAATTATTAATTATTTATTCAAAACGAAATTTAATGATTTCCTGACTTAAGAGACAAAACTTAGTTAATATACAGATCGTTGATCTGCTCTAATGTTTTAGACATTAATCAAAAATAATCTCTAATTTAAAAAGCAGCATGCTAGAATAGAAAAGTAACAAGCAAATGATCATTTAAGAACTAAGAATCAAATTATGGCATGACACTTTTTCTCGCAAACAATTATTTAGAAGGTTAGCTAAATATTTGTGACCAAGAAAATTTTGAAACTTAAAAATGATAGTTCTTTACTAACTGTTAACTTATTTTTCTCAATCCAAAGGTGTTTTAATTGAGTTTAGCCCAAAATAGACATAAAATAATCATTTTTCAGTGAAATTGAGGGCTTGGATGTCCCCCAACACTATTATGGATGGTATTAACGATGTCACAGTTGGAGATGTGGTAATTTTTTGTTTGTTTTTGATTAAATGGCTTTCTTCCTTTGATCAATGATCATGGTGAGCTTTGACGATGAAATTTGTTTTTTCCTGTAAATAATATTAGAGATAATGATTGGGCGACCGCTCTATTAAGTTGAGCTAATTTTGGCTTAATTTTGATTATTTTCTTTGAAATTATCACTTCATTTATCACAAAATATGATGGATTCACAACTTATTGCAAATAACTATATCTGTGATGTGAATCCGATTCAATAATTGCCTCCGATTTGGATTAATGACTGAACTCTAATAATTACTCAAAAGTTCTTCACTCAGTTTATTTCAAATTAGAAAAATTGATAATAAATTTGATTAATTGTATTCTAAATAAAATCGCTTTATTTGATTCTTAGCTGAATATAGAGATTTTGGAGAAAGGCAATGCTTTTTCATTTTATAAATCATCTCTTTAAGTTCAAAACCAGTGATAGTGTCTCTGATATCAGCTTTTGAGATGAGTTTTAATTGAATGGCAATCCTTTGAGAATCAAATGACTCCGATTTGCAGATCAATTAATGATTATTTTCGCATAATTTGAAAGCATTTCCGAAATGCAATTGTTTTGGAAATAAAGAGGAATTCTTTGTAATAAAGATGTGATGCAGTAGTGATGTGAAGAGCGCTGTTGTTTCAGTAGTGATGTCTTTGGCAACTGATTGCAAAAGAGCTAAAACATAGATAAGTTAAACACAGGAATAGATACTAAAAGATTCTTTCATTAGAGAGGAGCTCCACTTTTGTGTTATTGAGTGTCGTCTAACAGTCTTATCGTTTCTATCCGTTGAACCGACAGCTGAGTTGACTTTCTTTACGCTCTAACGAAACAGATATTGTCTGACGAATAGAAGACTTTTCATAACCAACTTTGACTTAATTTAACTTCAATACAGTCCTAAGTTCTCCGACTTCTGTGATCTGACAAATATTTCGTTGTTTACAAAAACTTGGAATAACTTCGCAAAACTCGAATGACATTAATATAACCTCAAAAAACATTGAATGAAAGCAAAAAACAGAACAACTCTTTCTTGGAATTAATTATTCATTTTATGCAGATGAAGTCAGAAAACCAAAAGAAGAAAAACTAATTTATTTGTTATGATCTCTGAATGCAATTATTGATGATGTGATCTCAGGCTTGAGAAATGTCTATCCCTTGAGAAATACTCGAATAATGAGATAAGGTTTTGGACTTCTCTTCAGTTTCTCACTGTTTTTTGTGGCATTGTGTCAACCATTGGATAGGTAGTGATGTTTAGTGATCACTCAAATTATATATCAGTGGTGACACATGACATACATTTTAATTTAGTCGCAGCTCTTCTTCCATATCATTCTATTTGTGGTTTACTTATTGATTGCCTAAAAAATGTTGACTTTATTTCTATAATTCACTGCATATCACAATTGAAATGAGTTCCCCAGAGAACAGAAAATCTGCCAAATAATCAATTTTCGAGTTTTTCTTCTTCTCTATTACAAGACTTGAGGTAAGAAGAAGATGAAAGTCGAGTCTCAGACACAACTATAATAAATAAATAAGTAGTTGAGAGTAACTTAATTGACTCGAATTACTTTATTTTGAGAACATAACAGTCATCGACACCAGAATTCAGGCCCTAACGAGAGGACTCACCACTAGTCCTCTATTTTACTGATGAATATTACATAGATTTTTAGGCAAATTGATGTCAGAGAATGCAATAGATTTGAGTTGAGGTACATTTGAGAGACTGCTTTGTAATTTGGTTGGGAATACGCGGCCAACAGAGTGTGTGGTCGACACTAAATATATCTGAAGTACTTTATTTTCCAAACACTAAAACGTGTACTTTTGCTAACCTAAGACTCATTTTATTATTATTTTGCTTTCAATTCATTTATTATCGTTTATTCTTTGAAAGCGAGTCAATGTCAGGTAAAACATCTTTTCAATGGTCTGGTCTTCACTTTCACATAACTTTCGGTTAAATCTCTTCATTTTTTCAATTTTTTTTCCTGAATGCCTCAAGAATTTGATTGCAGTCAAGAGTTGAAGAACTCGTCTCTTATTTTCAAATTTAATTGATTTGTTTCATTGGTTTCCAAAATAATTGTTTCAAATTATTTCTCACATTTAAGTCGAACAAAGAGTCGCAAAAACTTTCATTTTATGCCCAAAATAATGATTAGAGAAATATATGTTTCAACAAAAATAAACTCAAAGTCAGACAATAGCGCAATGATCTGAAAGTAATAATAATTTTCAAAACTACTTTATTTCTATTGGCTCTCAAGTAATTGGATGTCACCTCCATATCTATGACCACTATTTTATTCTGTGTTTCGACTTCTGTTTTTTATTCTGTCCTATAATAGCAATTAATGCCATAATATTAGTAGAATTGCCAATAAAAAAAAGTGGGCGACTCTCAGCCAACTCATAACATAGACTATACCTGAGCTAATGTGTGCCTCTTTCTGATAATTACTAACTATTTTGATGAAATATTCGCTTTAATGGACACTTTCTATCGATATATAGTGTTATCAAAAAATTAATTTCGACTTTTTTCCCACAATTCACTCAACAATCCATTGAATAACAAAACAAAAATTTCTAAATTAGAGACACAAAGAATGGTTTATTCGGTGTCTATAAGTCTATAAGTTATACCTGAGTTACGCTTTTTTCTGACTTTTCTTTTCAAAATTTCTCTTCGCCTCTAATTCTCGACAATAGCTTATAATTTAAAGTAAAAGTTGATATTCCCTCCAATTTCTAGTATTAATTAGTCGTAAAAAACAGTTCTTATATATGAGTGGATCTCTCGCTTCAAATCGCATTCAAAACATATAATTTGATTTCAATTTTGTGGCACTCAATACATATGAACACAACAACTGACTAAATATTAATTTTAATACGAATTATATTTTTTGCAAACTTTGTTTACAACATTTCAATGATTGGATTAAAATTGAGAGGAAATAAGTTTTTGAATATAACTTCTTTTGTATCGAGAATTCCATTATTTCTTTGAATTGATATTCAATATATTTGTGGTGACTCCCAGTTGTGCGCTTCGTCTTCATTCGTGTCCGTTCTTGTGATTCAGTCGCCAGACTTAATGAAAGAGCGGTCCCACCACTCAAGAGATGGTTGTGCGCCAAACAACCGGTAAACAAGTGGCACATGTGTCGGCTCATTCAACAAACTGATACTTCTTTTGTATTCTAATACAACTGAGCCATCAATTAAGTGATGACCGGATTCACAGCTTCTATGGTTAACTGCTATCCGTGACAAAAACAGGCATTCCTATAGTGGTTATCAGTGGCTATGGGTATGGACTGTGGGCTCACACATAACTAATAATTTAATGACTCAATAAACTCGTGACAAATAATTTCAATAACAATAATAATCAATAAGAAAAAATGAAATTTTCGTCTGAAATAATCAAATCATTGCTCATATTATGAATTATTGTTGAAAAACATGGAATCAGAGGACTTGTGGTGTAATTCGTGACCAAATCATCGAAACTTAATTTATGTTTTCTTTAAAGAAGAAAAAGCAGAAAATTGTGACTCATTTGGAGTTTCATTCACTCTGGAAGTCAGGCTTTGAAAACGAAAATGAAATATAAAATCAATTATTATATATAAATGATTTTCGAGTCGATTAAACTGCACTTTGAAAATAACTGACTTAAACTTTGTTGGGAACAGTCGTTCATTATATTAAATGTTTGTTAAGCTATTATATTAATAATAATAGAGAATTGCTTTCAATCAATTCGAGAAAAGTGCACAGAATAGGAGAATATGAGAATTAATTTTAATTTTTTGCACAATTTTTCATATAAATTGATTTGAAAAGCATTAGTCTTATTACTAGTGAATGAACCGAAAGTATATAATTTGGTTGACCTATAATTTAACTCCAAATCTATTATACGAATGCAAACTCACATTGATTTCATGTATCGCAATATCACACAATTTATGCTAAAATACAAATTCAATTATTAAACCTATAGACCAGAGCATCGCTCAGGTAAGTGATGGCATCCAATCAGCATAAATGTCTCAAAAACAGGTATACTTCGACTCAACTTTAGGCAACACAAAGACGTAAAGAAATCCTTTTGTTTGCTCTCATTTATTATTTTTTCAATTTCTCATTCAAACGAAGAATAACTATCGATGAAAATTCAATTATCAGTTGAAAATATCTATTAAATTAAATTATATATCATCAAAACAATATGAGCATGGTAATCAATCAATACAATCAGTTTTCATTATTTAATTGTGATTTACGACACAATTTGAGAACAGATATTGATTTGGAATAATTGAAGCAAACAATTCATTCATATGTTTGGATCATTTCAGTAAAATAATAACCAGGTTTTGAATAATAGAAATCGTTTGAATCGATATGATCTAGGAAATTTTAAAGATTCCAAATTATATCGAATTATGTCTCAATTCTTTTGAATAAACTCATATTTGATTACCAGAATCAAGATATATGATGAGCAAGATCACGTGACTAGATTAAGGTATACCAACATCTGATCTGAGCACCAGATTATGTAAAGCCTTCAAATCAATTGATGCCTGAATTCAACGGATTAAACCATTCTTTGATCATTTTTGATAAGGAATTGCAAGATATCTAATAATAGTTATTCTAATAAATTGACTGAAATATCACAATAATATCCATTTTTCAATTAATGAATAAAATAAGAGTTTGTAATTTATCATTAAATATTGGTATTAAATATATATTGAACAAAACGACCAAGACAAATCTGTTCCAAAGGTTTTATAGAAAATTCTAACAGTGAAAAATTACCAATTTAAGAGAAGAAATTTGTTACACACTCATCAAGAAATAATTGCCAAAAAGGACCTAGATCAAACCGTTGACAAAATGAGACTCAATTTTCAGAATCGTTACAGTGATGTGAAGTAAAGCCATCTCTCGATCTAATCCTCAAATAAATAAGAATTGAAATTCTGTGCAATAGTTGTGAAATGAGACCAAAGATGTCGTTCTTATCGTCAAAACATTAAAATCACGTTTTGTTATGAAATTGAAAACAAATTTGAATTGAATTTAAATTAATGACAAAAAGTGTTGTAAACTATGGTTCGCGTAAAACGTCGTTATATTTCATTTGAAATAATCCCAAACAACCAAAGAATCGATAAATTATCGATCAGTGAAAGGGATATAATTGAGACAATCAAACAAACTGTGGGCCAACTCTATGGCGACTTCGGGTTGGGATCAGTCATACAAACCATTCAATTGAAGCGCTTCAACGATATCACCCGAACCGGAGTATTGGCCACAAAACGCAATAATTGTGGCCTTTCTTTGACAGCACTTCCATTCATACGACGGGTCAAAGACTTGGACTGTATTTTCCGAATAATTCATTTGTCGGGAACTATCAGAGGATGTCTTAAAGCCCTTCGTATTCATCACAACAAACAAATCGTTAAATTAAGAAATCAATTAAATTGTTTCAATAAAATTAAAAACATTGAGAAAGGATTCAAAGATATCGAGTCTTCGCTTATCGGGAAACAGACGACAACTGATCACAACTGACCACAACCTCCACTAAAAATCACTTTCACTCAAAAGAGACTCATTTTTATCATTAAATCAATTGATTTAATGAATTATTTGAATTCATTATTCAATCATTAAATTCATAAAAAGGTTTGACTTTTGTTTAAATAATTTGTTTTATTAAATAATAATTTGATAAATATTTGGCACATATTTAATGGCAATAAACCAAAAACTAGTGATTAATTGTAATTAAGTCTAAAATAACTGTTTTTCTTATATTTAATCTCTTATTTAATGAGTAGTTTTTTGGTGTTATATTCAAATCACTTAATATTTTGCGTTTATATGTATTACGAGTTATAATAATTGCCTTAAAGTGTGAGAAACGACCAAAAAGTCTATTAATTGAAATTATATTACACTTTGTTTGATATGATGTAAAGGAAGCACAAAATGATGGATAAAACCTCTAAAACCTCTTAATATGCGTTCAGTTATAAAGACATTGAAATCAATAGACGACTGAATGTATTGAAAAAAAGTCTATAAATATTAAATATTTATATAATTAAAATACAAGTCTTTCATCTGATTCTAGGATTAGATTCTAAATAATTAATAATGAGGTCATTCCTTATGTCATTTAATCTGATATTTATTCAGAGTTTGTTATCAATCGTTACTTAAATGCAAACAAATAGTCGTCACGTTTTCACTATTTCTTAAAGAATTTCAAAACAATTTTTCATTTAATGTAATCTAAAATTAAATGAGTTTCAGGTTTTTGTTTCAAATTGTCTCTCATTTGGAGCGATCGTTGACTTAATTGACGCTTAAATACTCAGACATTCTCTCCTCTGAAGCGCTCACTCTTTGTGTAAAGACTTGGATCCAATTTATTTACAAAACTCACTCTCTTTTTATGTCTGATATTTTTGATAAGAATTGAATTCTTTGATAATTTAAATCTCTTTATAAATAACTTTTGTCTAAACTCAAGAGATATTAGTTTTCAAGAAAGTGACAAATATTTCGCAAAAAATTACTTTTGATGACTGAAATTAATGCTATTTTTATAGCCAGAGTTAGCTTGCTTCTTAATTAAATCATGGCATTTGTTCTAGATTCATTTGAGGTCTTCCAAATACTCGAGTGAGTGCTTGGATTTTAATTTAAGTTTGAAATTGTGTTTCAAATGTTATTTTTTCACTTGAATTTTGACGCTTTCAGACAATTTTAATGGTTTTGCGTCACTTTATTTGAACTTATTTAAAACGAAGCAAAACTATGTTGCTCATTTGCTCATTATTTCGTATGAGTTCCAAGTAATTAATTTATGGCAAAGTGTCGACAAAGCAAATGGCTTTCAAAACTCAAAACTGAGTTTCGCTGATTTCCACTCAAAATCTAAGTCATTGAAAACAAGTTCTCCTTTTTTTAGAAAATCTAATTAAGAACTCATCAAAAGTCTTCATCAGTTGACAAGTGGTCAAACAATTTGCCTTTTTTGCCGATTTTCTATTCACTCATTAATATGTTTTGTTGAATGGATTTTCATCAAAACTTTGGGGCTTTTAATGCTTTTAATGCTTTCATTGCTTTCCATTCCTTTACTCGAATTGATGGCTCTTTTATGGCTTTTATGGAACAATTGCTTCAAATTGGTTAATGGCACCAAGATCACTCTTTTTAAAAATTATGCCCAAATGCGATATTTATTAGTTGGGCACAAAATAGATCCTTGATTAAAACATTGAGATAACGAGTCTAAAGTCTGAGCGTCACTCACTAATTAAATCGGTTTTGTGTGATGAGCGCCGTTTCTATGGCAGAAACAACTGGAGGATGGCTAAATAATGGCGAAAAAAGAATCGGGAAAAATTGGCGAACGGTGGAGTTATTCGGGATCTAAGACCAAGAATT
>JAQGBD010000256.1:0-37857 GCA_034698165.1 Punctoribates punctum | reverse complement strand
ACGTAAACGACTCTGAAAACTAGGCAAAGGTTTATTTTCTTGCTATAAATTTGGATGTCTTAGTATTTTTGTTCGAGGCAAAAATCAAAGATATATCGCTTTCCTCATCATAATCATCAAAATTAGAATTTATAGAGTTGTTGCACAGTTGGAGAGGGCTGTGCTGTGCGGCAGCGGCTCTGCTTCCAGAGTTGGCACACAATTTCGAGTGCTATTTGTTCCAGAGTATTACGAAACAGTTTAAGTGTAGTGAAGAATATTCAGCTGAACTTTTCGCTTACTATTGCATTATTAGAGATTTCTTTTCATTTTTCGGCTCAAATTTGATGTTAAAAAATGTTTTTTTGGCAGAAAATACTTCTACTGAAGGAAAGACTACAGAAAACTGTTTTCTCATTTATTTTTTGAGGTAATATTTGTGTCAAAAACGCGTAATTCAAGTATAAGAAGGGAACAGCCTATGCATAGAAGTCGTGGGAGTGCTCCGGCATTTGATGTCTGATCCCGTCATTCAATACACTCAGAGATCAGAATTAGAAAATATTTGTATTTTGATCCAATCTTTCATGGCTTGGATTTAATTATTTATAGCGTTAACGAAATGAGCAATCAACTTTTTCAGGCAAAAACAATTCACACCCCGATCCCATTCATCCACTCCTCGTATACTCGAGGATAATTTGGATCAATATTTTCTGTCAGCAAATAATTTGTTTAAAACATTCAATGTTTTGATTTAAAACCTACTCTTGAATTAATAATTCAAATATTCCGGCTTTAAGTGAGATCAATAGCCAAGGGCCTATTTCTATTGGCAAATAATCAATCAATCTAAGTTACCAATTAAACTGAATTAGCAATTCTGCAATGTTTACTGCACCTTGGACAGTATAAATCGATTAAATAGAGAAAAAAAATTCAGCAAACGGTTCGGGTGAATATTCAACGTTTATTTATTTCAACACTCGGTTTAATTTATTAAATTAAAAAATAAAATTTAATGAACCGGGTCGTTTCATGACAAAATATCATACAATTTAAGAGGAAATGTCCTTAAAATTAATCGTCTCTTCATTAGGAGATCCAAAAACATAAAAACAACAACAATTTCGACATTCAATTTACAACTAGTTAAATGAGTATGTACAATTTTGTGATCTAGCTAATAATATTTGTTGGATATCTCATTAACAATTAACAAAATCAAATTCAACAATCAACATTTAGAGAGCTTTTCAAATGTCATTTATTCTATGCTAGATGTTTGAAAAATGAACGAAATTAGCCGTGAAATGAATTGTTTCTAACGAGGAGAACATTAAATTAACAAGGTACTTGCCATTTAATGCCTGTTGTTATGTATCCAAACCATGTAATCCGGAATTTGAGGTGTTGTGTGGGGGTTGGACGGCCGTCAACGGGGCCCTCAAACGTATTGTCAGTCTTTTACGTACTTCTTCTCTACTAAACCGATCTCTTGGGTGGACCGGTAGGTGCAGTTGAAGCTGATGGCGTCGGAATGGGGGCCCTCCAGACACTGGAGATGAAGACAACAACAGAATATGTTTCTTAGGGTCTCTTTGAACGCCTCCCGAAACTCTCGGTTGAAATAGGCGTAAATGATCGGGTTCATCGCCGAATTTAAGTAGCCTATCCAGAAGACTAGGTCGACCACGATCTTGGGAGTATTGCACGCCGGGCCGCATATCGTGCTGGCCACGTACCAGATGAAAAAAGGCAGCCAGCAGAGGATGAAAGCGCCCATTATTATGCCCAGGGTCTTTGCCGCCTTGTGTTCTCTTTTCATTTTATTTATTGTGCGCTTTGTTGGTGTGGAAGAGCCCGACTCCGGGTCATCGCCGTGTGAGTTGCGGTGGGGCGGCGCCTGTACCTATCACAAACAGACCATGATCAGTCATTGACATCTTATTTATTGATTATTCTAAAGCGTTTTGTTTGGGAAAAAAATTACCTATCACCATTTAAAATGTATTATTCATTTATTGGCAATTTTTTTCTTCTTGCCTTATACTGATCAATAGGATCTGGATAATTTAATTATTTTTCACACCTAATCATTATTGTCAATCAAATAGAGATACACATCAATTAGAGGGTATTTCCCAAGATGATTGTGAATTTCCCAGTGACGTAGATTATATTTCAACAACAATAGACTCTAGACAGGGTATTTCCAAGATCATTTGCTAATGGTGTAACGGAGGGCTACTCTGGGCTTTACCATAGGCTAGTCTTTCCCACGGTGTTCACCCTCTCATAAATAAGTGTCTTTAATAGCCATTAAGATAAGGGAATACATGTATTTCCAAAATATTGACGCATAAAATGATTGCGAAACTGAATCTTCAGTCTTAATGTTTAGTCGTTTAACTCAATTGACGTTTATTTTGAAATCATTTTAATTATTTCATTACATATCCTCTCAAATAAGATGTCTTTTAATGAGGAAACACTTGTTTTTAATTCGAAACCAAAGTCTATATATTTCTTATATATCTTTAGATATATTTCTTGAGTTTTTTGTCGTCTTCTTATCGAAAAAATAATTGTTTTTCTATTAAAAACCAATTAAAACGACAATAATAACAATCAATTGTCTTTGAAATGGCATTGAATGCCATTTTCATTGAAGTATTCTGATAACTCAGCTTGCCAAAAGGACAACAAACAGACAGAGTGTACCTGCTCATTCAGTTGAGAATAAATAGCTTTGAACACAACTGAGACAATAAGAGATAAATCATTTTATAATAACTACTTTTGTTTTCTTTGCATTTATTTTATTTTATTTATTTATTATTATTTTTATTTCTCTCTGTATTTCATAGGATGATGTTCTAGGCAAAAATAAAAACTTGATTAAACTCTTCTTTGGGGCGAAAAATGTGCAAATTTGTCAGATTATATACAAAGTCTAGTTTTCAGATTAGCGGCAATTTATTAATTATTTATGAAATAAGCGTTTCCTCAGCTCTCAAAATAAAGCCTACATAACAAAAATGGAAGCCTCTCTCCGCCAGAGCACAGTTCAATAGGGAAAGCCATAAATATTAAATGAATCAAAAGTGGAATCGGTTTTCTTTGATTTCTAACCTTTTCGATAAAATACCAATCATTAAGACTTTAATCGTTAGACAAATGCATTGAGTTCTTCATTAGACGAGTGTTTACTACATATCAGACATATATTTGTCTCTTATTTTCGCTATTTTTCCGATAATTTATTCGCTTTTTTCCCCTGAGAGAGAAAATTCTTCCTTTTAAAAGAGGGCTTTCCAGTGTTCAGGCTCATTTTTTAAATGAATATCTCACTGCTGACGAAAAGCTGAGTCTCACGTCAGTAATAAGCTAGACAATTTTTTGCCAATGATGCATTAGCCAGGCTCATTTCAGTCAATGATAACATGTTTACAAGAGTGGCATTTAATTCAGAAATGACTTCAATTTAGATATTTTTCATCTCAAGGCTAATAAATTTTTTCTCCCATTCATATGAAATTATAAAATACCGGTTCATTTGTCATAATTTTTTTCTTCTTTGATTTGAATCTATAAATCTATAATTCAGTGTATAATTCGGTTTATCAAATGTTTTTTCGATTGCTTCTCATTAAAAGGAAATATTTATTTATATACAATATTTTTTTTTACCCAGAATACCATGATTACTATGATATCGATTATCATGTTTAAGGTTCAAGTTTAATCAGAGTACTTTTTCTCCTTCTTGTTTGCTATTAAACAGATGATAATGTTTTCAATTATATCAATAAATAGTTACAAATAAATAAATTAAATTTTGTTTCTTCTCTTCTGTGGAAAAAAAAGTCTCAAATATTTTCAAACATTTCAATTGAAAGTGAATTTCATTTCAATCTTATCCATGCCTTCAGGCCTGTAGTCAAGAATTTTTTGATTTTTCAGACTTTTCTCTTCATTATCTAATTGAATACTAGTTTATCAGTCTATCTCTCCCTTTCCCTATCCATTCCTCCCGTTGGTCTCTTTGTGCTGAGCGCTCGGCATCGATTGCTATGGATTTTAATCAAATTCGGCGAAAAGTTTTTGAGCGAAAAAAATATATTTTCAATTAATTTGAATGAAAGCGAAATTCAATTAAAATTGAATTTTGTGTAAAATATTTTCCTCGACTCTAAACAAATGTAATTTTAATTTGTTTTAAAACGAGTTAATGCCGTGAATGCAAATATTTGAGTACTACTGCACGACGAACACATGTCAACAACCTAGGTCAACTCAATGACCAATTTTCAAGGCTAATCTATTCAAGTAACTTTTGTGCAGGTGTGTGCCGCACATCACTCTTCAATACACTTGTTAGATGGTTAGATAACGTGGCCAAGGTCCTTTCTCACAGTCATTTGTTAACGAATTCGTGACTCTCGTACCTATTTATAGCTCTTTTGAGACAATGGGAGGATATATTCCCACTGACCCCTCGACATACCCCATGAAATACCAATTAAGTCCCTATAAGACAAGTTTATTTGTCAATGACCCAGCTAACTCTGCTGTCTATTGTTTAATAAAAACGTCTAAACATCTACCTAGGTTGAATGAGGCATACATACGGATAAATTATTCTGTATATTAACCTGAATAGAATTGGTGGCATCGGATGAGTTTCGGGGGTGTTGGTGGTGGGCGTTGGCATTGCACGCCATTTGCTGGGACTTATAAATGAACTTTTCCTGTTTGATTGCCTCCTTGTAAATTTTGTAGTAAGCAGTCAGCATAAAGCCACAGGGCAACCAAAATGACACTGTTGAGGAGACGAGCGCGTACGGGATGTTCACCTCCCATATGCACTCGTCCGGGTGTTCATACCGGGCGGCCATATATGCCTCAGTCGTGTATAGGCCGGTGAATATCGGTATATACGATATGAGTGCCGACGAAACCCATACACAAGTGATCATAATTCCCACCCTTTTGGTGGTTATCTTCATTGGATAGTCCAGTGGTTTGATTATAGCAAAGTATCTGTCGTATGAGATGCAGGACAAGTGCATTATTGAGGCCGTGCTGAACAGTACATCACAGGAGTTCCAGAAGTCGCACAGAATGTGATTGAAGACCCACTTGCCGGCGATGATTACCGACGCGTTGAATGTCATGGCAAATACGGCCACCAGTATGTCGGCACAGGCCAGGGATACAATGAAGTAGTTGGTCGTTATTCTAAGCTTGTGGTGACGGCACACACTTATTATGACCAGGAGGTTGCCAAATATGGCGGCGATTATTATTATACTCAATAGTATCACTTTGATTACGATGACAAATATGTCGATCCAATCATAGCTGTCATCCCCGATGGACGGCCCGTCCGTATAGTTTGACAGTTCTGTCATTTGTATCATAGAATTGGTTGTCGTTTCCAACATTCCTCTGATTGCCGGCACTGTCGTTGTCGGCGTCGTATTGAATATATTAAATACTAAGTGATCCATAGGTTTAGGGGCTGGCGATAGTGGCTGAGCAGACGATGAAAGACCTGATGTATTGAGCAATGACTCCGATGACAGATCAGAACTCAGCTCTGATTCAGTCATTGCTTTTTCCCAATTCTGTGAATGTATTCAAAAATATTGAATTAATATTAATTAAATTAATATTTTTCTGTATTTCTAACGGATTTCCGAAATAAATAGTTTCAAAGTTTTTGAGAAAATAATATTTTTCTCTAAAAAATATGTTTTTCTCATTTTTCAGTCTATTCTTGGAAAGGGATCGACGAAAATAATATTCTCTTTGATAAGATCTGATTTTAATTTAGATCAAAGTTAATTTCAATGAGAATGTGCCAGACTCTTTGAAATGTGATAGGGCAGGCGTCTGCCAAATGTGGGCTCCCATTGCCGCCCGCGATAATCGCTCGCATTGAACCAAGGTGTTTTCCAGCGATATTCATTACGACAATATATTTATCATTCGAAACAATTGGCGCTATATTTGCTATTAATCTTGTTTTCAATTAATTAGCGTTTGATATAAACATAATTATCTGATCAGAGATTGACTTTTGTTTGTTTAATGAATTTTCAAACCGTTTATGATTAGAATATAAGCCCAACGAAGAGATGAAATTTCAATCCCTGTATGAAAACAACTGATTTAATGACATATTTCTCATTACAGACAATGGCTTTCCAGAGGGGAAACTAGTCTATTGAAAAGGACATGGATCAATTTGGCCAATTGGTTATAAAACTTCCATATTTTGCCCATAAAACTCGATTATTAGCAATAAATTATTAGATTTCTAGTCATAATTAGACATTTATTTCTGTATTATTTATATCTATTATATATTTCATTAATAGATATAAAGCTATTTATACCTCACTTACAACGAAATCCATAAAATGGTTCTCAAAAAATAATTACAATTAAATAATATAACGGAAAACAGAATTATCGATATATTCCAGGTTTATAAATATGTAACATATATATACGGAATGTATGTATAATATAGGGAACGGCATAGCAGTGCCAAAACTTTCTTATCCCTAACCGTTGGTTAAGAAATATTGAATTTATTGATCGGACGACAAAACATTTAACATTCTTTATGGCATCAAATTTAATGCCAACAAATATTTTTTTCGCTCCACTATTATATCACTTATACATAAAATAGATATATAAATATATTGGATCTATGAAAACGAGTGTGTATTACATGTATGGTAATGGAGTCATTTTCTCTGGCAATAGCTCCCGGTTTTTTGCTTTCTCCTCCAATTTATTTCCTGGGTTAATTTTCGCTGCGGAATAGTCGACGAAATGAGCCGAAAAAGACTTAACGACTAATTTTTCAATCTATGAAATTGCAGCGAATCAGACGTCAGCCGTCAATATGAATATGAATTTTAATTTTGCCCCAATCGATACGTGAGAGTGTGCATGGTCAAATTGTGACATTTAACAGACTGTTTATGTGGAAAAAGTAGCTAGTTGAATGCGGTTCACGTTCATTATTCGAGTAATGCGTGCCTTTCATATTCCGGGTGGAATTCACATAACTATGTCTATCAGATGAAATGCCTTAACGTTTTCATAGATTATTTGAGTTTTTTATTTAGAAATTTTTCAATATTTCACTGCCATTTGGACAGCCGGGTCTTTTTGATAAGGACTACAGCCGTGTATTTGCGCCAATTGCCTGGATGTGCAGGTAATCAGGTCATGTGCCAGGATTTTAAGTGCTTTAAAAAATGTGCTGTGCGCCACACTGGGAGTCTATCAGTCCATAAATTGTTAGCTAATATTGATTTTCTGTGGGACACAGAATATTCTGTGCAAAAAAGCTTCGGCTATAAAACACGGTTTAGAACTGGAATTCCCATTTTTATGTTAAGTTCAGTTTAGTCTATAATCCAATAATAAGGGGATAAATAAAATATTCAAATCAGATGTACCTTGGTATATTAGATTTTGTTTTACATTAAAGTCCTTTTCATTTATTCATTTATCTGAAGAAAAAAACTTATTTTTTTAAAACCTTTTCATCCGTTTCATTGAAAATTACGTTAATCGCAGTGAGATTTACGTTGTCTACAACTGTCCTAGCTTAAATTAGACAAGCTAGTTTCATATATTGCCGGTGTACAGGTACGACAAATACCTGGAATAATTTTTCCGATGTTTATTTGTGTCACGAATTTGATTCTCTGAGTTATTTCAAAATTCAATTAAAAAATATTTAAATGGATTTTAATGTGATCTCAGAATCGCATGAATTTCACGAAAAGCCAATCGATTGACATAATTATGAAAAAAGTTTCCAATTTTAGAATATATTGTGATATCAAAGCCGACTCTCTTTTGACAAAAAATAATAATAATAATAATAAAAATCCACTTTTCCTCATTCAAATTATATTCGATAATAAGCAAGGACAGTCTTTTGAATTCTAAACGGCAACAATTTCCTTAAACATTTTCGCTAAGGTTAGAAATATAGTGAAATTTGATTCGTGGACATTATTCAGACAATTTATAGACTCATTCATAGACTGATAGGCTTTGAAATTCTGAGTAAATTGACGCCGGTATCAATTTTTTCGTGTTTACCTTGCTCCAATTTCTAATTCAGACACAATTTGATGTACTGGAAGTACAAACAAAGGGTATATTTACGCTTTGGTTAATTTTGGAACAAGGCAAAACATTTAAGAACATGATAAAAAGGAATTTCGGAATCAGCTAGGTCAATGAAATTTTTGTCACCAAATTTGTCACTCACCTGTCATTCATATTTGTCTTATTCGATGAGACATTCCTAGAAGTGTTTGGTAACGGATAATATTCCTCTGTCGAATAATGTACTAGGTACTCTTGGTACTGGCGAGTAAGGCACTTATCACACAATTAGAATCACCGCTCAATTATTGACGTTTTTATTCACTAAACACATTCCACACAATATATTAAAAACTTTTTATTTATTTATTTGATTCTTCTTCTGGTGGTCTGACTCTCGCCAGAAGTGCCTCAGAAAAGACAATACAAGAGAATGAGAGAAATGTTGGAACCACTTCGTCGGCGGTTCTCTTATTTGTTTGTCGTTTCTCTCTCTCTTCGAGTTCTCTCTTCTGATCAAAAGAATCGACAATTAGGAGAAAACCTGAATACCAGATGAGTGGCTCCAGAGTCTGTGCCTCTCAACTCTCCGCACAAACTATTTTTAAGATAAATTTCTCTAATCAGCGCATTATCTGAAGAGCGCTGCAAGACTTGGCTGACCTCTAATGGGTGACAATCAAAGCCGTGTGTGGACTCAGAATAGCTGCTGACTGTGCAGTGAGTGAACTCCTCTCCACCGAAACACCAGTCTATGGGTATCCACTTCTCTAATGGTATCCGCTATATGTGGAGCGCTCTCCGCATAGACTGCTTGGTGTGGTGTCTCTCCTCTGTTGGAGAGCCATAGGAGGCGTTGACAGCGCAGACAGACAGCTGTGACGACACCACTCGTTGGCAGCCAATGGGCGGCAGACAAGTGTTAGTCGTCTTAAAACATGTCATCAATTGCTCCCAAACTCAAGTGTTTTACCGGCGATTCCATTGAATCCCATTTAAGACTAATTTAATTTGAATTTTAGCCACAATTTAAAACTTGTTTTCTTCCGGTCCGTTGTCTCCGAAGAGTGGCCGAAGAGTTTTGTCTCCAATTATCTGTTATTTAAGTGATTCATAACTTTAATTATTTATTTAAAAAACATTTGTTTAATGACTTAAAATGTTTCGCATTTTGTTATCATTTCTATTAATCGGGAGTTTTGTCCTCAATTTCGGTAAATATTTTGCACTTGTTTTGGATTTAGTGTCTAATTGTCTTCTGTTTTAGCCAATGGAGTGGCCGTTATGTCCGTTGATTTGGGCTCCGAATGGATGAAAGTGGCGATAGTCAGTCCGGGAGTGCCGATGGAAATCGTCTTAAACACGGATTCGGGCCGTAAGACACCGGTCGCCATATCGTTCAGAGACGGGGAACGACTTATTGGCGATTCGGCGCTAAGTGTCGGCACCCGTTTCCCAGAGAAGACGTTCACATATTTTCTCGATTTGTTGGCCAAACACGCGAACTCTTCGGCCGTACAGTTGTTCCACAAACGCTTTCCATACCATACGATAAGAGACACCGCCAATGGTCTGACGAATCCCCTCTTTTATCCGTTTATTTACCTAAATATCTGTTCCTTTGATTCAGGGATAAGTCTGACCACATCTGACGGACACGAGTTCACACCCGAAGAGCTCATATCTATGGTATTAGCAAAAGCCAAGACATACGCCGAAGAGTCGAGCAAACAGACCATCAATGACTGTGTGATTACTGTTCCCCCGTATTTCACTCAAGCAGAGCGTCGGGCACTCCTATTGGCCGCCGATTTGGCCAAACTTAAGGTCCTTCAGTTGATTAACACAAACACCGCGTTTAGCCTTAATTACGGTGTCTTTCGCCGGAAGGACTTCAACACAACGGTGACTAATATCCTGTTCTACGACATGGGCGCCAGCAGTACCACTGCCTCCATAGTCTCCTACCAATTGGTCAAAACCAAAGACAGAGGTTTCGTTGAATCCAATCCTCAGCTGACAGTCAAAGGTCTGTTGTCTTCAAATTGAATGTCATATCATCTGATCCTTGGCTTTGATTACAGGCGTCGGTTACGACCGAACATTAGGCGGTCTCGAAATGCAGATCCGATTACGCGACCATTTGGCCAAACTATTCGCCGAACAGTCGAAGAAACCCCTTTCCGATGTCACCTCAAATAAGAGGGCGATGTCTAAGCTGTTCAAAGAGGCCGGACGTCTGAAGAAGGTGTTGTCGGCCAACACCGAACACAAGGCTCAGGTCGAAAATGTTATGAATGATATAGATTTGAAACAATTGGTTAATCGACAAGAGTTTGAGGACTTGTGTGCAGATGTTCTCAACGAGAGGATCACACAACCCATCGAAGAGGCCTTCCGTACCTCTGGCTATACGTTGTCTGAAATCGATTCCATTATCATAATCGGTGGTAACACTCGAGTGCCTAAAGTTCAACAGGTTTTGCAGCAATACTTCGGTAAAGAACTCTCAAAAAGTATTAATGCAGACGAAGGGGCAGCGATGGGCGCCGCCTATCAGGCAGCGTACCTCTCGAAAGGTAGGCTTTCCCTCATTTTTAACCATTTTTGAAGATTAAAACATTTGTTCCGCTTCTTAGGCTTCAAAGTGAAGACTTTCGGTGTAAAAGATGCGAATTTATACCCAATTCAAGTGGACTTCGAAAGAGTGACCGAAGAGGGGAATCGAAAACCGTTGTCCCGAACCCTATTCGGCCGAAACAATGCCTTTCCTCAGAAGAAAGTCCTGACTTTCAACAAATATCACTCAGACTTTGAGTTCGCTGTGAATTACGGACAAAAGATCGACGACTTTTCGGCCAATATTTTCAATGTTTGTTATTTTCGTTTTTCTTATTCCGATTTATTCCTAATTCTGTCCAAATGTTAGGTCTCTCTGAAAGGGGTTTCCGAAGCCATCGGTAAACACGAATCGGAGGACTCGAAGGGAATCAAAGCGCACTTCCGTATGGATGAGAGCGGTTTACTTAACTTAGAGAACGTGGAGGCAGTCTTCGAGACCAAAGTCGAGTCGGAGGCCGAAGAAATGGGTAATATTGTGGGCGACGCCATCTCCAAGTTTGGGGAATCCATTTCCAAGTTGTTTGGAGGCAAAGACGACGAGACTGTCGTAGAAAAGGTATTTCCTTTCGCCTGAACTCCTCTTTAGTCACGCAATCAATTGTTATTTGAATTCCAGTCCAATGACACCGACTCTGAGCCTAATAAAGAGGCAGCAAATGAGACGACCACTAAAAATGAGACCAAAGAGGATAAGGCGGGCGCCGACCAGAACCAAACACAGACCAACGCCACCGAAGGCCAGAATCAGACCGAAACGAAAAAAGAGCTCAAATTAAAGACCATTAAAGAGCCGATCGAAGCCTCTGTTGTTATCCTGGATTTGCCGCCACTGACCGACGATGTGCTCAAAGAATCAAAAGACAAGTTAACCCAATTGGATAACCTGTGAGTCAACAGTTGTTCCACTCTTCCATTCCCTCCCTTTAACTGTGGCTTTTATTTTCAGAGAAGCGGAAAAACTAAACAGAGATAAAGCGAAGAATACTTTGGAGTCATTCATATTGGAGACGAGGGTTAAGTTGGAAGAGGAAGAGTACTCCTCCTCCACCACCGACGACGAGAAGACCAACATTCAGACCCAACTGTCGGCTGCCTCCGAATGGCTTGAATACGAATCGGACGGCGCGGAGACTAAACTATTTAACGACAAATTGGCGGATCTCAGGTCACTGACCAGAGATCTGTTCGATCGGGTCCGCGAACATCGGGAACGGCCCGAAATACTGAACTCTCTGAAGAACTTCCTTAACATAAGTGGCACCTTCTACTCGAATGCGGCCAAAGTCTCGGCAGACGACCAGATCTTCACTGATGTGGAATTAGAGACACTGAAGAAGTTGATCGACGACACCAACACTTGGATGGAGAAGAGTGTCGCCGAACAGAATAAACTCTCTAAAAGTCAAGCGCCCAAACTCACTGTTAAGTCAGTTGTAGAGAAAATCGGTGCTCTGGACCGGGAAGTCAAGTATATGCTAAATAAGGCCAGAATAACGCCCCCGAAGAAGAAGACCACTGAGAAGAAAGAGGTCTGACTTCTGTTCCATAATTACCACACATTTTAGACGTCTTTATGACAAGAATTTAATATATTTTGATCTGATTTCAGGCGGAAGAGGAAAGCGATAAAAATAAGACCACATCTGAAGAGACCACCAGTGAGTCCACCGGCGCTAAGGATGAGGAGAAAGAAAAACCTGACGACGAGCTCAGAATAGAGGAACCAGAGAACGAACCGACGCCTCCACCAAAAACAGATGAAAAGTCAGACGAAAGTAAACATTCCAGTAGTGAACAGATATCACCGGACAGTCCGGAGGGCGAGTCCTCTCATACGGAGTTGTGATAACACAGATTTAGGTTTTTTTTTCTAATTTTTGTCATTATTTTGTATAAAAATCTATTTAATTAAACAATTTTTAGATATTATTCAGTCTCTCATTTGCGCCACTCTTTTGCCGAATAATTCAATGATTAGTTTAAGTTATGTTTCGATCGGTTTTTAATGAATTTCTCATTAAATTGGATTCAAATTCGACGAAAAAATATTTTTATTGAGCCCTAAATGTATGTATTGTTCACATTATTTATGACAATAAACTTAATGTTCAAATTTTAGCCCATTTTTCCTCTAATTTACCTTAAATTCAAGTCATCCCCCGGTTATGGCTGAGCTTAAACTCATATACGGCTCAGGAATGACCAGTCCTTCCCTTCCAGTGCTGTTTAAAACCTAATTTATTCGAGTCTTTCATTGAATTTAATTCAAAATTACAAATAATTGCTTTAAATGCGATTAAAATCAATTGATTTTCATAAAAAATTGTCGAATATGTGTCTTCTCATTGTTGACCCTGCTCCTTTTCTTGCTTTGATTCCTTGATCAGTCTCTTAGTCCGGAGCAAAGCACTGTGTGCTCTGAAATGGATAGACGTCTCCAATAAATAGCCGGTATAGTTATTCTTGGCCTTTTTCAGCCACTGTTTGGCCTCGATTAGTGATTTTGAGTCCAATTTGGTTAATCCCATCTCCAGTGACGCCATCGGAAGAATGAATTTCTCTGTTTTCACGTGTTTTTCACTATTGGAAGGGATTTCCGTCAATTAAAAGTTGTCTATAATTGAGTAAAATCTGGTTTAATATACTTTTTCATGATTTCGTCGAAACATTTTTCCGCATTTCGATAGTCTTTTTGGAGTTTATGACAAATTCCTTTCAATAATAGTAATAATAAATAGTTTTGGATCGCATTCACCGAATCTCCTGTCGAGGCAATGATCGAAAACATTTTAAAATCACTGTTTTGAGCCACAATTCTGACACTTACTGTCGTTTATATACTTTGGTATCATTTTATTGATTCGCATAAGAATTGAATCAATAATTTCCTTATTTTCCTGGATTATTGAGAAGATGTTCCAAATGTAGAACAACTCCTAATTTATATTTGATTTAAAGGTTTTTTTTAGTGAAAAAATTTGTGTTTTTTTTTGCTCTTAAAAGCACTTAAACTCACAAAAACGGGCAAAACTAAGGACTCGTTTTGTGTGAAGTATTTGACGGCATTAACGCAGACATACTTTTCCGGTGGAATTGTTTTGCCGGCGATTCTGACCTTAAGTGTCGGAACCCGTCTGGAAAGGGATGAAAAAACAAACAAACATTAGTTTTAAGCCAAAAGTTTTGTTAAAAACCAAAGAACAGAATCAACGCTAAAATCACTTTTGGTTTACACAACAAATAGATTATAGACTGAATGGCAATACTTTTTCGCACAGAATCGCTATTTTTGTGAAATATCTTAACAAGATTTATTTGTTTTTCTCTATTCATTGTTGAGTGATCATGGTCATATTTCGATTTTGTTTGCTATTTGAATGGATTTGATTTTTTTAGTCAAGTTTTCTTCAAAAAACCAAAAACAAAGTCCTATTACAGTATTTCGGGTTTTGTTTCACTTAATCATAGCCTATGATTCATAACATTTGCAGGTTTATTGAGTCAGTCAAAGCACTTGACACTGGGTTGACCAGGGTATTTTATGCAAAACTTAAACAACTCGAGATTAACTGCTTTTTTAGACTTACTCATACCCAGGTATAAATTTTTTAGAGCTTTTACTACTGGTTTGACGTCTGATTTGAATGTAAATCAATTCTATGAATAAGAAGTTTATTTCAAAAATAGTCTCATTTCTTGTCTTATGTTTTGAATGCATTGATCGCCACTTAAACCAAAAATTAAGTCATTTATTAAACTAATTATCAAAACGTGAAAAAGGGTTTCCAAGAGTCTATTTATTGTAATGAGTTGTTTAATCAAGTTTAACTACAATTCTGTGCTAATGCCGGTACTGACCACTCTGGCAATGAATTATGAGCAAGTTCAATTCAACAGAATGCGAGATAATTTTGCTTGCTCAATTTAAAACAATGTGAACTTGATTTAGTGATCAATCATTGTGAGCTAGGACACATACTTGAAAAGCTCGGAGACTTGTTCCCGCATTTCTGGCCGGTTCTCGTCAATCATCTTCATGTAGAGGAACGACGCCTTCTGGTAAGTGAAAGTGGCCACAGACCAATTGCACTGCTCAATTAGCACCTGGGCCACATTAGCGGCCGTGTCCCATTCGAATTTAGCGCTAAGCAAGCACAGTTTTTATCATAATTATCTATTAAAACTGATGGGAAGTACTAACGCATGACACCAGAGTAGTTCCCAATGGCATATGTTATGCAATTGTTTCAATTCATTCTGTGCTTCAATGCATTGGTTGAAGTAGTTTATGGCGTTCTCGATGTCTCCCCTCAACTGAAATATCCTCGCTTTGAAGAATAAGAACCAAGCGCTCTAAGGAAAGGTCAAAATCACTTTCAAAATAAGAGCAAACATTTATATAAAGGCTTTTAATCGGAAACGAAGCGTAAAATTAACGCTATTTTCGAGTCTTTTCTGTTGAGATCTCAATCACTGAATAACTATAGAAATGTATAGAAATCTATTGAAATCTATAGAAATTGTATACCTGTTGGCAAACTTCCAGTCCTTTATTGGTGTACTCCTCGACCACTTCCAGCTTAGACTTGACGGCACCGAATATCTGGTTTATGTAACACTCGTATCCGCTGACGACTAACTGTCCTAGGTAGAAACGCAGGCCTGACTCATCGTTACAGCACTGTTCTAAAAGTTTCATGCCACTTCTTCTGTCGCCCGAGAAGCCGATCAGCTCCAGGATTTTGAGCACCCGCTTAGGCATATGGGAAAAGACCAGATTCATAGCCCCGTTGCCTAACAGTACGCCTGATATGAAATTATTCTTTGAGGACTCGCTCTTCCATTCCGTCCTATTCTCTGATATTTCTAAACAAAACCTAAAAACACATCAAATCAATGAATCCCTGATTTAAGTCTTCAGTTGTTTTGAATTGTTTTTGTGTTTCTAATGTTTTAATCAATTTTTAATTGATTTGAAAATGTTTAAGTAGTGGACAGACCTAATCCCTGACCACTAAAAATCTTATCTATTGATTCTATGCCTGATTTTCTGTGTATTTTATTCCCTGAGTTGATGAGCAGAGACTTACTTATAAATTGAATGACAGGAACGGATACGAAAGGCTCCCTTCACTAACGACATTATATTCTGGTCGCTGAAAAATGTGAGCATGGCCACAATAAACAGATTTTCCCCATTAACCAGTTCTGCGTGGATTTCCTCTGTGTGTAAACACAACAAAAGTCAACATTGAATTAGAGGCGAAAAATAGACAAAACTTTTGTCGGAAATTCAATCAACTATTTGAGGCTTTCCTCTGAAAAGTCAATACCTTCGGTATAATCGTTGTAATTGGGTTTCCATAAGTATTTCGAAACACTTGTAGTTATTGATTGACTTTTGCGATACTTCTGACATAATTCACTAGTTTTGTTGGCCTCTCCAACAGCCTGTGCTATCTCTGGCTGTGGTCCACAATCGAGGGATAAAAAAGGAAATTAATTAAAAAGGAGTAAAAAAAATCATTTCGTCTTAAAGTTGGAGTTATTTCGCTCAGAGTTTCAGCGATTCTTCTTTTTTTTGGTAATACTTGTGATCAGAAGAAGAAAAGTCTATAAATACTTCCATTAATTGATTTCGGATTTAATATATTGAGAGAAACATTAGAAGCAATCGTTAAGTGAAGACTCATCTAAGGGTTGATTACTTAAAGAGAAGTTTACTTAAGAGAAGAAAATCGTATTTTCGTGTCTTTTCAGACCAATTGAGTGCTTATTTAGTAATTGTATTGCTATCGATTAGAAAGGAGTCGAAAAGTTGAGGACTACCCCTTCCAGTGTGAGCACAGCCTTCAGGAACATGAGAATCGACTTTCCGTGTGAGTGATAGAGACTGGTTTCCGACCATTTGTCGCATATTTGTATCGCTCTCTCGAATTGGTTTTTGATGCATAACTCGATGACATGTCGACACTCTTCCATACTTTCCTCGAAAGTGGGAACACGTCTTAAATGTCAACACAAAAGCAAACGGTTATCGGTTTTATGTTTTCCTTTTCAGACCAGACTTTGCCACTAATCCAAAGTCAATTAACCCAATCAATAGTTTACAAGATTATTTAATTTTTTAAAGTGAACAGAATTAACTGCCATTTCTCTTCTTCCCCAGATTTACTGATGAATGAGCAAGATCAATTAAAAATCTATTGTTTAATACTAGATAATCCCGATAATAATCGTTTCTATGAGGAAATGACTAAAATACGACCTTGTTTATATAATGTTAACTTCCCTGTAACTGCCTGGTGATATTTTGATACTCTGTTTTGCTAGGTATTTTATCTCGGTTATAATTTTAAACCTTTTAAATTAATTCAATTTTTAATATCATGAATAAAATTGAAATAATTAAAAAAAACTTAAATAACTTGACTTGATACATTTTCACTTACAAATCATCTTGCTTGGATTGGGTGTCCGTCTCATTGTTCACTGTATCCAATTTCATGGTTGTCTCACAAAACTGTTGGTGAAAAACACGAATAAACACATAATTTGTATAATTATTTGCATTAAATTAACGATTTGTAAAAAAGTATCGCATTTTTATCGTTAATTAAATTAATTATAATTTAATTAAACAACGATTCAAAGCAAAGTAATACGAGATATACATATGAAATGTCGAGTTTTAATAACTAGTAAACTCATTAAGGCTTCTTTCATTAGTTTCTAAGTGATTAAGGCATTTATTAGCGAATAAATTGAGAAAATTCTTACTTTATTTTCTGACATTTTCTATAATTTAATTAATCAAAACACTAATGAAATTAAGTTTATTTGAATTAAACTTCAGTAGTGAATATAAATAATTATCTAGATCAGTTTCTACTGCGAAAACTGTTAGGAACTGAGGGTATATTGACTTTTTGCTCGATTAAAATGTCTTGTGATTTATGAAATCAAATACGAATTTAGATAAATATCGTATTGTTTTTCAGGATTTGAATTACTTTAATCAGTTTTAAAGAGATTTAATTAAGATTAGGGTTTCCCTCATTTTTTATCAAGGTATTTCACAATTTTTTTCTGGCGAAAATCCTATAAAATAAAGTAAAATCACCTAATCTTTAGGTATTCAATAGATTCTATACATTCTATACATTCTATGAAAAGAGACTTACGTTTGACTTCCAATAGAGATCTGATTAACGCTTATCTCAAAACACTTGGAGAGTGTTTGCAACCGATTTCTTCAGACTTATTATTTAACTTTTGATTATTGAGAGCAACTAGGTGATTATTAATATCAATAATTAACTTCAGTGCGCTATTGATTACTCGAAAAACATTTACAAATCATCCGGTTTTCTGTTTTTAATGTTAACACAACTGTTATTCTCAAACATTGGTTGCATTGAATTAAATCAAACAAAAGACAATTTTTCTCTTATTTAGCGCTCAAATTGGTTAGGATTATAAACCTGGTCTTTAATCAAAGACCAGTAAAACTCGTTTAAGTCGAATGAAAGTCCGATTTAAATGAGATATAAATGTCTATCGACTGATATATTTTGGTCACAAACAATATAATGTTGTTTTTGAACCCATTATCACAAGTATTGTCTCTCAAGAGATACCATTATATCAATAGATTGAAAGCCGAGGCAAACAATAGATTACTTATATTTGGTCTAAAATGACATTTTCTTACCCTAATTAATCTGTACCTAGCTGGTTTACATGTCATAAAAATAAAGTTCTAGCGACTTACCACGTTTATTTTAATGGATTATCAAGGTTTGCCTGCTCAAATCAGTTGAAAATCACATTTTTCTATGAAATATATATCATTTTGTGAATCAATATATTATTAATAATATATTATTTTATTGATTTTATGTATAATTCCACTCATTTTTCATACAAACCAGGAAATGACGCTTCAAATCAAAGGGGAATTCAATTTATTTAATTCATGAAATCCGATAATACCTCGAATCAAATTGAATTACTATCGAATCATTTTTCTGAATGAAAATAATTATTTTATTCAAATTTTAAAAAAAAATTGTTTTATTTGTCAGAATTTCTTTGTTGATATTTAATCAGGGTACTAAAATCCACCACCTGCACCAGGGTTCACCACGCAGTGGCATTCACCTTTCACGCACTTTCCAATAAAGGTCTAGTTCATGTAAATTAATTTAATTATAAGAATCAATGGCTTTGATATTGAATTTATTTGATGTAAAACTTACTGGACTCTGAACTATGCAATAGTTTCGGCACTCTTTGGGCACATCCAAGTTAGCCAGGTTGGCATCCGGCGGACAGCCCCTGTCAGCGCTGACACAGAGCAACACCAGCGAAGAAATTAATAGAAACGAAACGATTATTGATTTCATGGTTTCTGAAGTGATTATTAATTCCCATAATTAGAGTCCTTTTATAGGAATATATTCTGTAATCGATGTGAATATAAAACACATGTTTTTCCATTAAATTCCTATCGATTTGTCAATTATTCAGAAATCATGAGAGAAAATAAAATCCCAGCAAATGTTTTCACTACTTTCCTGATAAATGTTTCGATAATAACTTTCCATCACGAGTACTGACCAATTAATTAACCTTGAACCTCGTGGTTAATCCAAAATTAAGTCCATTTATAGAGCGATTAATGTTCAAGACTTCGAAAAATTTAAAAAATATTTAATTTATTGTAAAATTTAAATTTAAATTAAATAACGAAAGACTAATAACTCTGGAAATGGTTTCAAATGAATTGTGAGCTCTCTTTGAATATCAAACAAATGACAGAATTAGTGGCGTTTTTGAGGTCTATTCCCACCAAATGTATGTCTGTATTGAATGACCAGAAATTATATGAGAAAAGTATTTGTCGTCTGAATCGTTGAAATTCAAAATTATTTTCTCTTCGTTTGCGTTGAGGACAACCACAACCACTGCACCGTCGGGTCGTTTGACAGTTAGTACCGCCAGGTGCTCCACTTTATCACTTAATTCGTGATAAATTCTGACAGATCCCGGTTGAATAAACTTGCTAAAATGTCCAAGAGCATAGAAAGATGGCTGTTTGTAGGCTTCGCCAGCTTCTGGGTCTATGTTTATGGGACCACCACATCCATGTTTCTCCATCCAAGTGGGGCCGCCATTCATGTCAAGAGCCATATTCCACTCCAACCAACCAATGATCCAATGATTCAAATCCTGGAATCAATTTAAATAAAAATCATTTAAATTAATTTAATGCAATAAATACCCTGATTATGTCGAATGCGTAATATTCGGCGTAATCCCAGCGCCCGTGTCCGGCCCCCTTCAGACTACAAGCTTCTGTATTCAACACAAAGTAATCAGGGTAGTTTTGATAAATATAATCGAGAAGAGTGTCGGGAAAGGGGCCCATCATCTCATTGTAATACCAGTGCAGTGCAATACCCGACACATACTGTTGAGACCGATTGTCCTGAAGGACAGTATCGATATATTCCCTCAGATGAGGGGACGTGTCGTCGACTATCATCAGTTTGAGTTTGTCTTTGCCGAACCCTTTCCTCAATAGAGTGGGCCCTAAATTCTGGTTAACGTATTCTCGCTGTTGTTCTGCTGTCATATTCAGGCCATTGATGCCATGGTCCTGAGCAGGCTCATTCTGGGAAGTAAGACCCCAGAATTCAAGGCCATTGCCTCGGTAACTTTCTAGAAATCTGAACTCCAATAAATGGGTTGACATTAAAAACGCATTAAAATAGTTTTATGGCTCACTTTACGATATAATTGGCGTAAATCTGATAATACTCTCCTCCGGGTTCACCCTTTAGTTCAACGAATGCTTTGATCTCTTCGTACTTTTTCATCCACGCGGGAGGACTCCAAGAAGTGCCGATCAGTTTTAGCTGATGAGGACAGACCTCTTTTGCTAATTTAATGTATGGTATCTGAAAAGCAGTCATTATTTTTAAAATTTTATTCATTAGTTTCAAAAACATCTTTTCATACCTTCCATTCGTAGTCCTCTTTTTGAAGAGAAAAATGTGTCAGATTCTTGTCGTTTGGGACGTCGTTGTAGGTGTAGGGCCGCACAGAATAGTCTGTTCCGGAAATAGGAACTCTACCGAAACTATACTCAATACCGTTTGTTGAGAAATAGCTGTGAATAACGGCGGTGGCCAACGATTCCGGCACTGACTTCAATAGCATTCCTGTTGTGTCAGTGAAGGCGCCGCCAAAGCCATGAATTGTCTGATATTTCAGAGTTTTGTCAATATTTATGGTTAAACTCTGAGTGAATTCTGTGCTTTGAAGCACAGGATTGGCTCCAATTTCTTGAGTTTTGAAACGTTCACCACTTTTACTGCTTTCGTAAACCAAAACAATCCCAGGTCTCGACGGGCGAGTAATCGGTGGCAGGTCATCGCAATAACTACTATTACAAACACATACTATCCCTGAGTCGGGTATTGCTTTCGGTAAACACTCTCTCCTTCCGTTCACTTCGTCAACGATTGAAAAGATTTTCGGAGAGAATTATATATTTTTTATATCGAATTATATATTAATATATTTTACCTGAAATTGCGAACAGAATGAGAATAAGTGGCGAAAAAGTTTCAAAACTATTCATCTTATTTCAGACCAAGATTTAGGTCAGTAAACAATTCCTGTTATCAATTAATTGAGTGAATGAAGAATTTTTTCACTCTATTTAGACTTTTTAATAGCAGTTTATATACATTCGATATCTTGATATTAACTCAGCTTTTCTTTTGGTGTAAACAAAGTTTATTTTTTACGCCAAATATTTCGCCAAAATCTTGGCTAACATTTCCCTTAAATAAGTAATTATTTATTTATTTTAATTATAGCCTTCATTTGATTCACAAACAGAGTTAAGATTTTAGTTTTATTACTCATTTATTTCGTATAATATCTATAAAAACAGAGTTCCATAGATTCATAGATTCTATTCATTTATATTATCAAAGATTAACTCAATTATGTCTAATCGATACTTGAAATTGCATTTACAAAAGTTGATAGATTATTGGCTCAATTGGTATACGATTTTATAGACTCCAGTTTTTCCCCCAATTGAAAAGTAAAAGTATTAGAAATAACCTTGCCACTCTCGTTAATAATTATTTATTATAGTTTTTATCAATTATTTATTTCATTAATAAGCCTTGAATTTTGATTTATTTGTTTAATTAAGGCTATATTTGTCGCACGAAAAATGCGATTCAATTTATTCTAGGTTAACAGACGATATGGAAAATTACCCGAACACCTTGCTACTGGTTTTGATCTTTTGTAGAGCGCAATGAACTCTGAAATGAATGATTGTCTCCAATGGATATCCCGTATAGTCTTTTCTGGCCTTTTCTAACCAGAATTTTGCGTCTTTGAACGAATGCAAACTTAGCTTGGTCAGTCCCAATTCTAGTGATGCTTCTGGGGGTAGGAATATGTCGTCTTTGATGCTCTTCTCGCTGAAGAAAAAAGATAATCAAAGAGTTGTAAATATTTTTCATTGAAATGTGATTTTTGATGTCAATCAGAAATGTCTTACTTTTGAAGGATTTTCTCAAAGAAAGTCTGAGCCTCGGAGTAGTGACCCATCTCTTTGAGACAAACGCCTTTCATAAACATTAACATCAAATAGTTTTCATCCGAATCCTTTTGATCTGTTTATAATTCAAAAGATTTTTATTCTAGATATTAGTCATCAAAACAATACCTTTATTATTGAATTTTTCCATTTCGTTGTCTATTCTTGTGATCATCGGTTGAATAAGTTTCTGATTATTGGAAACCAAAGAAAAAATATTCCAAATATAGAAGAGTTCCTATAAATTGATGAAAAATTCAATTTATTTAATCGTAATTATCATGAATTTTGAGTCAACTGACAAAAGCCGGTAAAATCAGAGACTCTTTTTGGCGAAAGTATTTCTCTGTACGAACGCAACAGTATTTTTCCGGGGGTATAGTCTTTCCCGCGTATCTGATCCTCAGCGATGGCACAGATCTATGAGACAGATCGTTTTATCGAAACAGTTAACATAAACAAACTGTACCTGAATAGATTTGAGACATTATTCTTCATGTCGTGTCTGTTCTCCTCGAGCATTTTCATGTAGAGAAAGGTTGCCTCTTGGTAGGCAAAGGTGGCCGGTGACCAGTGGCACTGTCGGCCCAATATTGCAGCGTATTTGGCGGCCGAATCCCATTCGCACTTAACACTGTTATCAAGCAACTTATTAGATATTATTATCGATTATTAGTTAAGTTAAGGAAATAGTATGAAAAACAACGAACGCATGACTCCATAGGAGTTCCCAAAAGCAAATGTTATGTAATTGTTTGAGTTCTCTCTGAACTGTAAGACACTCTCCAAAGACAGTTATGGCGCTATCGATCTGTCCCTTCATCTGAAGAATGCGAGCCCTGAACCACAGAAACCATGCGCTCTATAAATGGGTTTTCATTTCTGTTATATTTGAGTATATTTTTGAAAATTTTTCATTACTTTATCGAATTTATTGAGCTCTCTGTCGACAATTTGTTGGACCCTGTTCAGATTGCCCTTGCCCAGTCCAAAAATCTGTTCCATATAACATTCGTAGGAACAGACGACCAGTTCGGCCAGAAATTGTCGCAAACTCTTCTCATTGTCTGCCGTTTGGTTCAATTGTTCCAAACCGAGTGTCTTAGAGCCGGAAAAGCCCATAAACTCAAGCAATTTGAGGACTCTTTGGGGTAAATGCGAGAGAACCAGATTGAGTGCACCCATTCCCAGACGAATGCCGGACTCGAAATGCATTTTTGAGGTATGGCTCTCCCAATGGGTTCGCTTCTCAAGTATTGTCATACATTCCCTTTTAACAAGGTCAATAATTATGTCAAATTATTAATTGAATTTAAATACTTGTAACTTGTGTTAGAGGAGCGGACCCGAAACGCTCCCTTCACTAGCGATATAAGACTCTGATCGCCGAAGAAAGTGATCAAGGCAATCATTAGCTGCTGTTCCGCGTATATCAGCTCTGAGTGGACCTCATCTGAAGTGATTTCAATATTAATAATCAATTTGTTAGGAAAGCCGTTGAGTTATACCATCGCTATAATCGTTGTAATCGGTTTTGCACATGAATTTTGAGAGGGTGTTGAGGGCACCCACTCTTCTAAACTTTGAACAGAACTCTTGGGTCAGTTCACAGGCTTTGGTGGCCGTCTCTATCTCTGGCTATTCTCAGATTCAAGTATAAGAATTTAAATTATTGTGTCTTTTGGACAGACATCTGGACAGACCTTTTCCAGAGTGAGAATCGCTTTAATGAATTGAAACAAACACTTTGTGTGCAAATGATATAAACTGTTTTTAGACCACTTATGGCATAAACCCAGTGCTCTGTTGTATTGGTTTCTGGACATCAGTTTCATTGCTTCTGTGCATTGTTTGAGGCTTTCCTCCAGGTTTGGCTCAATTCTTGGTTTTATTTAAAATTGAAAATTTTGAGAATCACTTAAGGCTTTACTCACGGATTGTCATCGAAGTCGAGGTAATTTACGTAAACTATTTGACTCTTGGCTTCAATTAAGTCATCGCAAGACTAGAATAAAAAGATAAACGAAATATATTTCATAGAAATATATATAAATCTATAGAAATCATAGAATACCTTAAGTTTTGTATCCATTTTTGGTCAGCGGTTATCCCATTCACTAGACTTTGAAAAATATACTGAAATTTGAATCAAAGAACTGAACGATTGAATTGTTTTTCGTCTAAAAAATCTATTGAATTATATTAAAAGTGAAATCAACCGCACAATTGAAGGATAAAATGGACGTAAATCCACTTTAATTGGCCCCTAATTGGTGACAACACATATTCTAAACTGATCTGGCAATTTATTGATCAGATTCCAGCTAATGGTGACATTAGATCTGAGCTATCTAAGTTTTTGTTGCCCATCGATTACCCAATTTATTTGTAAATAAGCTCTAATAAAAAGTAGGTGATGTTCTTGTAAATTTATCGGCAATGAATCAGTGCCAGTGATGCCTAAAGGTGGGGTATAGCCAGAATACCCCCCTGAAATTTTTGGTCAAGGGGACCCCCTTGATTTGGTCCTGAAAAGTAGACTTTTTTGCTCTGTCCCTACCCCCCCCCTCGAGGTGAAAACTTTCTTTAACACTACATCTATGGACAAGCACTAGGTCAGTCCAGGTTTTGAAAATCGAAATACCTCCCTCTGACCCCCTCTCTGAATGAAAATTTGCCGGATCCCCCTCCATGACTGAAGGTGCTTGGGCATCACTGAAACTTTCTGATTTAATTTTGAAAAATAAAAAATGTGTGAAATAATGAGCTCCAATTTATTGATGCATTTATTCTTATTCACAAACACTCCTATTTGTATAATAAAAGTGACCTAGACACTGACTAACTACATTCTTTCGAGTTTTATTAGCTACTAAAGCAAAGCCGGTGTTTCTTATCCCTGATTTCAGAGCTCTATTCTTAAAACTAATGTTCGACTCATTCTTTTTAATTGATTTTAATCCTATTTGGAATTGAATTTCAGTATTTCAGTGAATATTTTGATTTTTGAAAAACTTATTTTTTGAGACATCATTAATAGTGAGTCGAATACTCAAAAGAGTTAAATATTTTAATGACATTAAAAATCAAAACTGAGTTTCACTTAACAGTAAATATTCAGAAAAAGTCTTCGGTTATTATTTACTGTAAAAGTCGATAACCTTTTATTCGACAAAAATATATTTTTGCTTTACTTTCTTCGTATTGAAGGCAATCAATCGTCTGAATAGCAATTCGTGTCTAATTATAATTAATTGAAAAAATGCTTTTTTGCATTTCTCCAATCGATGAGATAAACAGAAAAAAAGTTTCAAACCTTTAAAATGAGTTGAAAAAGGTTTGGACAGGAAATTGAATGAATAAAAAAAGTCTAAATTATTAAAATATCGATAAAAACTAAAAAAGTTTTGATTGCTTTTAGTTTTTGGCGAAAATTTATATTCGGTTTACCTTCAGATTAGATTTAGAGAGTAAGAGATATCTTCAGAAGTTATCGTCGATTAATTTGTTGTCATAACTCGACGGCAACAGTCATTTGGCGGTTTGTTTTGATTTCATGTGTCTGTCTGTCGGATGACTCCAACCCTACTATTTTTGACAATCAGTGCACACATACCTCCGTTGGACAGATGTGTGGGTATTCTTGATATGTTATTTCATACCATGTTTACTGACATTAGTACTGTGACAAATTGGACAGTCCTATCTTCTATCCATACGATCGGAACTACCCTTTTGTTTTGTTGTGTTGTCCTTTAAATTATTTCAAATTTAAACTTCCATATTTATATATGAGTGATCTTGCTGAATTAATCAGCTATTAACAAGGACTAACTAGTGATAATTTAATTCCCAAATCAATTGTCCAAAGACTTATGTTTTTATTTCATTTTCTATCAGGATATAAGTTGGGTGGAGTACTGGAAATTTTTGAATCAATGTAATAATGATTGGACTCTACCTTACATTCCTTTGAAGTTTTATTTTTGAAGATTAAGAGCTTCTGTTCCTCATCTGTCGCTGATTTCAAAGATATTTTACGAATTTGATTCAGAGATGGTTCGCATCAAAACTGTTTTCATTCAACTTTTTTTGTGGGGGTTTTTGAGGGCAGGAATTCTATTGAATAGGTTATCAATTTTGGTATTATTGGCGCAAATGTTTATGTCATTGATTTCCTCTTTTAATTCATTCTGACTTTGAATTTGTTGAGTTTTCAACACTTTTTATATTCTTCACATCAATGTCTGGTGAGAGGGCCGGTAGTTGTAATGGCGGTATTGTAAATGCCTTTATTACAGGTAAAGCCTAACGCCTGATTGACACTGGGGTTGACATCAATCATAATTGACTGCTGGAGGGGTGGCATCACTGGCACAATATTATCCGCACCACCACTCGCAGTGCTGAGCACAGCCTTACCGGTCATTGATTTTTCCATATTATGCTCTTCTTTGGTATTGATTGTCGACAAATCGAAACTCGTTTCCGATGACTTGTCATTGATTTTAGTGAATCTTTGGTTTCTATTCACTAATTTTATTGTGAAATCTTTTCGATCAATATTTTGCCGTTTTTTGGAAATATTTTTATTTTCTATTTATATTTATTTTATTACATTTACTGTTATTTTACTTTCAAGACTATCGTTAATGTTGTCGTTATTAGTAATGATTTTGTCATTAACGCGGATATTGTTGTCGGCTGTCCTCACGTTACTCGACGACAATGTTTTGCTATAATTTTAAGATTCTCTGTCGTAACCATTAGAGTAGGTATTCTTGATTTCCGGGTTTCCTTTTCATTAGTACTTATATTCTCATTGCTTTCACACGCAGTCAAACCATTATTTTCAGTTTTTTTCAAACCATTTTGTATAACAATCGACTTACTGTCGGAACCGTTATTAGACTCATATTGATTGCCACACCTTTTCTTCTCTTTAGATTCGATGTCCACTGAATTATTCTTATTATATTCAAACAGACCCTTCTCCTAAACTTACTCAAAAGAAAGAATCTTTTGTTCGGAGGAACTTACTAATTTTTTTCTCACATCAAAAGATGTTTAATATTAAGTTAGTTCTTGGTATTATTTTATGTTGAATTATCAGTTGCTTAGAACAAATTTCAATGAAAATCAATTAAAAATCGATTTAAAAAAACTTTAAATTTCAAAATTTTGCGAAATAGAAGTAATACCTGAAGAAAAAGACGTCTATTCAGTATTCTATTGGAGGCTTTGGCGCGGAATCGTTACTTCTCTCCAATATATTCGATAACCTTTAGGTCAGCGAACGCCATATATTTGATTATGACTTCAGGATATCAACTGCTATTGTAATCACTAAATATTATTACGAAATCTGGCGAACAGAAGCATTTGGTGGCCCGAAGTTGACCACCTTTTGCCGTAAGTATGGATTGGACTTACACTGAATAGTTGTGGAATTCTGATAGGTTTGCTGTCAAAAAACTTGTGATTGTTTAACCGTAAATAAAACGGTTGAGCGCTCTCTGACATACTCTTCTTAAGCCTAATTCACTTCACTAAAAAACATTCTCATATTTCTAAGAATTTTCAAAGTTTTGATCTCTTTTGGTGAAAAAAATCCACTTATTTTCAGAATTATGTTCAGAATATTTGTGTGAATACAGAAAATATGCGGTAATTAATAGCCTCTCACAGGATATTATAGTCGATCCCATTCTGGAGATATATTTTCAGTTTATTAACTTTAAAAAAACATTACCGTATTTTCTCCAACAATGACTACCGGGATCATCAAAATTTTCATTCTCTCGTTTACTCTGATTGTTATTGACCATGGTACGCCTATTATGCAACTTGTTTGTATAATTTCACTGTAAATAGTATTTTGCATAAAAATGATCCTGCATTCAGTGTTTTCTACTCTATCTAAAATAGGATAACCAAATGTGAGAAAATCAAAGGACAGATGGGAATACATAGTTGTTGTGCATATGTTTTTTAATTACCAATAATTAAATACTATTTTAATTTATGAGATTTTGTTTTAATTGATGCAAAAACAATGTAATCTCGATGTGAATCACAAATAAGAAAATTCATTTTTATTTTCATTCATAGCTTTCGAGAATTATATTATAATTTATGCGATTTTTTTAACACAAATAATATTCTTATAATTTTTGAAACAAAACATTTGTCGGGCCTTCAAATCAAACGAAAAATAAAATTATCGAATCAATCAAATCCTCAAATATTCAGTTCAATAATTTATTACAATATTTTGTTTATATGAAAAGATTTTTGTACAAAAAAAAATTACCAAATTCAATCTAATTGAAAATGACCGAGAAGATTATTCGGGTGAAAATTTGAGAAATGCTTGATTAAGTTGTACCAAAATTTTGTAAACGATATGGAAAACAAGTTTTTAGAATCACTGCCAAAGATTTTATTTATTTTTTCCATTAAAGAAGACTCAATTGTGTTTTGAATTACCAAGGTTTGACTTGCAAATAACCTAATGATGAGCGAGAATTCAAGTGAAACCAAAGAAAACTTTTATCGCTTGTATTCAAATGGAGAATAAATTCAGTTAATCTTCTGATTGTTATTTCACTGAATTGAATGACTTCGGGGTTTATATAAATAGAGTTAGAGTTCACTTACAAGACTTGTCTTCATTTGTTTCTTGTGATTAGTTTTCAGCAATGATTTTGTCTAATTGTTGACTCGAAGAGTTGTGTTTACGCTCTGATGGCTTTCCAATTGAAAAAAAGGAAATCCAAAACAGATTGTGAGGTAAACGATATGCTAAATGTGATTGAAAGCTGACTGACTGATCGCCAGACAATTTCTGACCGATTTCTCGATAAAAAACAATTCAAAACAGATTCGCATTCAAACTGATCTAAAATCCAGTTTATTTCAACCCTTTTGAATCAGGATTTGTTGAGATCCTGTTTTCTGTGATATCATCGACGGATTAATCGTCGATCTTTCTGAGCAATTATTCAAATTTTCACATAAACACCTCAATCGTCGAGTCATCCAATATATCGGAACCCAAATGATCCAAACCCAAAATGTACAAATCCACAGTTAACTTGGTTAACTTAGTTTGTTTGTTTAACTGAGTTTAATTAAGGTATGTTTAGTTAGATTAGGCAGTTTCTTATTCAGTCAAAATCGGGTGAAAATGAAAATAAGGAGGTGTGAAATTAGCCCACCCGCTCCAACTTGGGTCACAATTCTGGAAAAATGAGGAGTTTTGGAATTTAAGGAATATTAAGTTACTGGGGTTTAAGAGTTTTTGATTTTTGATGTAATAATTTCATTAAAATAACTTTAATAAACTCAGATCACCCGCACCGGGTGTATAGTACGCACCTCATTATTTCCTATAAAAATAACTTTTCAGATAATAGGCTATATTCCAGAAAAAGGGTAAAATTTAATGAATTCTTTTAAACAAAAAGTTTTAAAACGTATTTGTTTTGTATAATCGTTACAAAAATACTTCTTCCTATTCGGCAACAAATCGGAAACATTTAGACAAACATCAAACCGATGTACCGATCCTTTCGATGGCTCACCAGATAGACAGCAAAATATGAAAAATTTAGCTCTTGTTGGGGTAACCATCGATTCAATGGAAAAAATTACCACAAATAGTAAAAATTTGACAAAAATTATTCAAAATTATTCAAAAAGTAGCTCCGAATAAAATATTATTGAATTTGGTTGAGATATAATCTTCTTTGTGAGGACGTTCTTGGTTATTCTATAAGATAAGAGCTTTAAAATTCATTTAATATTAAAACGATAGCAAAATTAAAGTTGAAATATCAGAATAACAAAAATATTTAAAAATAACGAAATAACGAATCGGATTTCAGGACAGACTTCAGGGAAAAGTCACTGATTTTTCTCTTCTCAAAGATTAGGAAAATGATGTCTGAATATTAGTGGAGAAAAAAATCATAAGAGATAACGAAAATTAATTCCTTCAACGAAATAAAATAGTGAGAAAGTACTGCATATTTATATGTCTATTAAAATCCATGTGAAAAGATTTTTCAAATTTAAATCACCGCAAAAATTGCCCAAAAATAAAAACTAAATGATTTCTCATTTACAGAGGAGAGAGAGAGAGAGAGAGAGAGAGAGAGAGAGAGAGAGAGAGAGAGAGAGAGAGAGTGTATGAAAAAATATGATTAAATTTATTTATTTAAATATTAGCCAAAACTTAACACTCATTAGAAAAATTCGATAATATGTTTAATAACCAACGAATTGATTGGAAACACTTATCGTTAATCTATTTGACAGACAAAACATAACAAAACAAAAAATAATTTTCCTTAAAAATAAATGGAAAAGAGTTGTGTTTATGTAACAATTTTCTCGATATAATAACTAGAATTGACTGTCATATCAACTATTAGGCAGTATTCCCGGGCGGGGAAACTCAAAAACAAGTGTTGACCAACACTGAAGAGAGGGGTCATTAATGCAAAATGCGAAACAACAAAATAATGATTCATTTCTGTGTATATGTTGTGAAAGAATGAAAGATTTGCACTGATTTTCATAACCGATACTCTGATTTCCTGAATAGACTATTAGTGAGAAAAGGAGCGAATCAAAAGTGAATATGAAGTGCAGTCAATAATTTGTGTCTAAATATTTTCTCTCATACTTTGAACGCATTTCTATTGAATAACTGTTTCTCTGACTTTAATGCACTTAAACTTAATTTAAATAAGAATTTTCTCAGAAAATACTCATCAGAAACATAATAATTGTTTCCAATGTATAACTTTTGTAATTTCAAAGGATTTGAATTTTTTACATAACTCTAATGCAAAAGGATTTTGAAAAAAAAAATTCAATTGTTTTTTGTGGGAATTTTTTCAGCTCTAAGTATACCTCAATTGGAATCATATTTGTCCCGACATTTAAAAAATTCTTGTTTTTCGTTTGAAAATATAAATAAGAATATGAAAAATAAGACCCCGTTCCAATTTAAATAACTTTACTCCATCTGTTAGTTTACAATTAATTATTTTAAAATCTGGATGATCTTTCATCTAAATCAATCATGATCAATTTATCCTTAAATTCATTGATATCGACTTCAGTATAACCTTTTGATTTTGATCCGGAGTCCGGATTCAACCCTTTTTGAAAAATAGTGAGAACCAACTCATCTATAAAATAGTTTAACAAAACTTTTATACTTTGTTTCAATGATTTATAAATAAATATTTGTTTGAATACAATTTTTTATCCTTGTATATAATTTATTTTGAAAATACCTAGGCAAATTGTGAGAAGATCATGTCTCTCTCTAATCGAGGTATTGATCTTCAAATCTTAGAATCAATTGATATAAATATAGAAATTGTTTTTTCTTGTAGATCAGGAATGGGTGGTCGTGTGTGCCAAGTCTAGAATCACTTAAAATATGCACCGGAGTGAGGAAATTGTGAAAAGAATGATTCAGATTTAATTGTATCCGAATACTTTTCAGAGGGAAACTCACAGAAGTTATCGAAGAAAATCCATCAAATTCTCTACAAAATGATCGGAAGAGTCATTAGATTCGAGTTTTTATGCAATAATCAGATATATTATGAAAACCATTAGAATTAATAATCAAAAGTTCGAAAGACATATAATATAATATTTTTATGGGTTATATATTCAGCTATATTTCGAGTGGCAAACATTTTTAGGGCCGTCCTCTCATGTTATGGTTCGATAGACAACGAATACTGGAGAAAAAGAGATACATACGAAAGATTGATAGAAGAAGTGCAGAGAAGTGCAGATTCTAAGTACTGGAGCTGAGAAAAGGCTTACCTGTTATACAAGTGAAGTGCATTCACAGCCTTATATTCTCAAAGCGATTGACTCTGAGCTCTGTTTAGAGTAAAAATAAGTTTACAATAAGTTTAAAGTATTTCTCGTTAAGTCACCGACAAGTGAACAACACTTCACTCAAAACGACTCCGACTCTATAGTTATCTCTCAAATAGATTTCTATAATAAATGTAATATTTTTCTCTTCGATCCGCTCAATAGTTATGCCATTCATTGTATCACTTGTTGTATCGGCAAAGTTATGGATCAGTTTCTGCATGTTCTGACTTTTTATTGCAAATACAGTTGACATTCCGTTATTTTTAACCAACAAAACACTTTTTGTTACCAAACATTCCGATAATTTCCGCGATTTATGCCATTTATTCCAAAGAAAAGTTTATCTTCAACTCATTTGTCGAAAGTTTTGCCGTTATTTTTGATAAAAATTTGTTTGTTAAGTGAAATCTTAAAACATATAAATAATTTTATTTGGATATAAAGCGTAAGTGAATTTATTTTCTCTTAACTTTGATTTATTATATGACTTAACGCAAGATTTATAATTGAAATCAATTAGAAATTAATCTTAAAAGTGATAATAATTATGTTTTACTCGCGTTTAAAACAATTGTTCTCTTTTTACAACTTATATAAAGAAATAAAACAATTACTTCTCTATCCGTAAATGCGATGAGTCGTCGGAGCACTTAATTGTCAGACAATTACATCACTTTATCGCATGTGTTAATGGCTTCTAAAGACAAGGCCATTAGGTTTCCAAAAGCTTCCTCTTAAGGGGTCTCTCCTTATGCGTGATCTCTCTCTCTCTCTCTCTCTCTCTCTCTCTCTCTCTCTCTCTCTCTCTGCACTCTTTTCTCTTCTCTAACTTATTTTTTGAACTTTTTTTAATAATAGATTAAAATAACTATATTTTTGATACAATACAGTGCATGAAATGTCAGTATTAAGGGCTGACATACCATAGACTTAGTTTATCGGGAAAAGAATGTCAGCTATTCTTTTATAAAAGAATTATGACTTCACTTATAATGTGATCATAATTTGGTATCTGAATTGTTTAATTGGTTTCTTCTCCATTGTATTTGTGTCTCATTCATACAAATATATTCTAACCCTTATTTCTGTCACCGATTTATAGCGGTTTCTCATAAGATATGCCATAACTTTTAAAACCTTATTTAAAATTCTTGCAATTATTTGAATTATATTACATTTAATTGCATATAAACTGCACATAATATATACGAAATGTCGTGAAAAAGATATTTCAAATGAAAGCTCGGATTTATTGTGTTTTTTAATGATATGCAAAGAATTGAAGAAAACAATTGTTTGAATTTACTTATGAAATGATTGAAAAAAACAAATATATTAATATTATTCCTTTATTTGTCGACAAATTACTCACTCCTTGAGTTAGTTTTGTGTAAATTTTTGTTTATCTTTAGTTTGAGATATTATTAACTAATATTTTCATTGGAATTAAGGAAGAAATTTAAGGAAAAACTATAAGATTAGTCATTGTATGGAAGTTATGTAAACTTCAATATCTATATATTTACCTTTTATTCTTGGCTATTCTTGTGAAATAAGATTGCAATTGAAAAAATACTGAAATGTAGTACCACTTGATCTGAATTATTCCTATAGATTCTAAAGTTAAGAATTTTTAAAATGTAGTAAATCTGAAGAAAAACATCACTTCATTAAAATTTATTCAAAATATTATATCTTTATATATATTAATTTTTTAGAGAAAAGTGTAATAAATCTTATTTAAGCGATCTTTTGATAGATGAAAGTCTAAATTATCAATTATTTCCTCCGAAGACATTAATTTGAGATCAATTTTAAATATCCTGAAAAGGAAGTGATTTTTCCTGGTTTTATGTGATTTTAAGTTTTGATAGATATTTCAAAATAAAGTTTTATTTTTCTGTTGAGTCAAAGTTGAGATTTTGGTTAATTTTCTTTGAGAAATAAATTTCTTACTAATTAAAGCAAGGAGTTAATATGATTAAGGTCATTCAAACGTTAAATTGTTTAACATTTCAAATATGTTTTTCTTCATTTTCCAATTATTCGCCTTTGGATTGGATTTCAGACCTAAATTCAATTTCAGACTAATTATTGAGTTTTCATTTGATTTCTATTTTTATTTGATTAGAGGGGAAGTGATTCCAACCAATTATTTACTCATTTCATTGAATAAATACTTTGAAATAAACATTTATAATAACCCAACAATATATATATATATATATATACCTTAATATATAACTTCTTATATTTATTATACACTGAGTGAGCATTTAATTAGAAATTGAATTTTTCTGTTTATTTTTACCAAACTATTTAAGTTAATTAAAAATTCAAAGGTGTGTCCAAATTGAATGCTATATAGTATGGAATAATTTCAAAAAAGATATATTTATGAATATGGGGTGTGCGGGATACTACATTTTAGAGCTTCTTACCAAGGTAGTTACCCATTTTCTTTAAATAGTGTCAACGAGTTTTGACATTTTTCTAACTTAAATCCCACCTTGCTGTTTCACTACCATTTTAAAAGTTATTTATTATTTATTGTAATTATAAAATTAGCTTTTAAAAAATCTTCTAGTCTATGGGTTAGTTAACTTTCATGTTAATCTGATAAAAAAGCAAGTAAAATATAAACTTTACCTTGATCACGAGTCATTGTTATATATTTTTGAGTATATTTGTATTCTGTGGCACTTTTGTGGCACTCATAAGTGTACATCAAATTGTAATTGAAATAAACAAATTCATTTTTTGTAAGAAGAGCTAAACATAGAAGAAGTTGAACTGGGTGAATTCTCCAATCTATCAAAAAATGGAATACACCCTGTCCCACCCTGTCCACTGATCCAATGTTTAATTTTGGAAAAGTTGGGGACTTTTATGATATTTTTGGTTAAATATCCCCTTTGGGTGTCTTTCGTTTACTGCAATCAATATTCCCGTCGGTATTTAAATCCCATCATTGCCTCAATTTTTTGTTTATTTCTGAAATTTTTAATTAAAATAATTTGTTTTACTCACAAAACACTTTAACCGATGAGTTATAGTAATGAATAGAATTTTAATGAATTATTAGAAGAAGAAAAAACATATTTTACTTCCCTTACAGTTAGTCTTGAATTTAAGAAAGACTGAAGATTTATATAAAAAACTTTTGATCTCTAATTCAAATTGTTGTCGATTTAATTTATATGATTAGTAGATAAGAAAATTGTGTTCGTCTGAGGAATGAGAGGTTTAGGAGAGAAGAAGAGCCGGAATGGTGTGTAAAAAGCAAATTAGGGATTCGGCCACAGATTACAACTGAATTGTAGATCGCATCGTATTATTTCTGAAATATTATTTTCAACTTATCTTTAATATGAATATATTCTGATCGGTGGCAACGGCTCTGATATATATTTGATGCACTGATACCGCAAACAGCACTCCAAATACGAAATGCATATTCAAAAGTAATTTCTTTAAGAAAATACTTCATAGGCTATGATCGACACATAACCCAATGCTTATTAGTTATTACTGTAGTCTACGAAATGCTATCATTTATTCACAAATATATTATTTTAGATCTGGTTTTTATCGTTAGATTTCCTTCTGGAAAGACAGAGACATATTTCGGGCAATTCCTTCCCTTCAATACAAGTGCTTTGCAACGCAAAAAATGCCTGACTTTTGAGCTCAAATCAAAAGTTCGAGGTTGAACTGACACAAGTGAACTGGATATTAGCCTTACTCGAACTATTCTTCGCCGAAACCATTCAGACATATGATGTGCTTCGATCACAGAAACTATTAACCAAATACTTTATCACTTCTCAATTTTAATTATTTTTACAAATTAGCCAGCACATAGCAAGCACAAACAATTGACAAACATTTTGTCAAATAATTAGTAATTGTGGTATGAATTCAATGAATTGATAAAAAAAACTAAGAATTTGATTGAAAATCTTGAGACAAATTAAGCTATAAATAAATAAAATCGATTAAAATGATCCATCTAACTTTTTCAGATAATGTTAATCGTTGGGAATCGGGACTAATTTAATACATTTTAATCAATTAATGTCAATGTTTTACACTTCTTCTAACTCTTTTTCATTTGTTGATCACTAGGATTAGCTGGATCAAAAACCAAATTCAAATGAAATAATGCTTTACTATAATTTTCAATCAGAATGTAAGTAATTTTTAAAAATTTAAGCACTTAATCAGGTGAATGTATAAACTTGTTCATTATAAGATAGATAAGAACTAGTGATGCCCAAGTACCTGCGGTCAAGGAAGGGGGAAGGGTAAACAAAATATTTTCCTTAGAGGAGGGTTAGGGACAGAGCATAAAAAGTCTATTTTTCCGGGCCAAATTGGAGGGGGGGGGAGCGTCGACAAAAAATCTGAATGGGGTATTTTTTGCTACACCCTCCTTTGGGCATCACTCGATAAGAACACATTTTTCGAAAAGTATTAGTATTTCGTATGAAAACCCTTGATGTAATTGAAGTAACTGAAGAACTCCTTGGTTCATTCGCACTTATATGTAACTCTGGGTCTTAAGAGGGATTGATATTACCATATTAAATAATTTTCTAATTTATTACAATTCAAAAATTACTCGATTATTAATGTAATGAAAATAATCGGAAACGATTTAGAGCTCCAAAATGGACAGAATGGCAAACATCTTACTTACAAATCATTTATGGAAATGTTTATCAAAAAAATATTCAATTTTACTGTTAATGGTATGTAATCGCAAGATATAAAACACTAAAAATGAATATAAACATGAACAATTTGTTAAAAATAACTAATTTGTCTGTAGATTGTAGTCCAGACAACACAAGTAGAGGCAGTGAACTATTGGAGACGATTAGGTATGAAATGATTTTTTTTCTTTTTAAAAAATATCTAAAATATTGGTCTAAAAGAGGAATAAAATGATTGAAAACACTTCGAGTAAAACTCAGAGAGAAAGTGTCAATCAACTTTTATGGAAAAAACACATAAAAATATCAAACATTGAGATTAAGTTGGGGATAACCAAGGCCAAACAAGTTAAAACACTGTAATTATAGAAAAAACAGGAAATGATTATTCACCAGGTAAGGTTATTAATGAGTAGATACCTCAAATTGGCTCTTATTTACGAATTATGTATTTATTTAGTTTATCTAAATGTTAACTTGAATATATTTTAGATGGACCAGATAAGGGTTAGATAGAAATGAATCGCCAGCTAAAACTTAATGTATGAGATAGTTTCAGTCAAATGCCCTTGCCAATGTCTGTCAATGGCCACAATCATGCAAACGTGTTCTTCAAAATATACTGAATGTACTCAAGAATCCAAAATTGAAGACAATATTTAAGAGAATAAAATTTGTTTAGGAATTCGTTTTTTTAATGCAATGATTTAAAGCTTGAATTCTGTGATATTTAGGTCCGATTCCTAGCGATTTGAAAGTGGGCTCTGAGTGCAAGTCATCGCTTCAGTGCTTATTATTTATACCTAACAGTCATTGCGATTGGGATGAGAG
>JAQGBD010000255.1:0-37858 GCA_034698165.1 Punctoribates punctum | reverse complement strand
TTATGTGAATGAAGTCAACAATATTTCATTCAATATGATACTTAAAATTGATTTTCAAACTTTTTTGATATTTAAGTTACAATTCTGCTAAAAATTATTGAAATTTTCCTTTTTTAAATTCAATATATTTCAATCTGGACACTCTATTGTCCAGATTGAGTACCGGTCTGGACTATGCGCCAGACAGTGAAATTCTGGACAATCCAGACGCATTCTGGACGGTTGGCAACACTGATGGCAACAGTTATTCTGATTGAATATTCATCTTGTCATACGTTATTGACTTGAATCAGGGTTATTCATGAATAGGTTCATCAATTCAACGATAGCCATAATATATGGCATTAATTTGATTGCGATATTTCATAGCAAACCCCAAATAAGGCACTGAATTGAATAAATTGTATATAAAATCTATTGATAGGAGTCGTAGAGCTGTCGGTATATCTTTTGTTATTTAGTGGCGTTCCTCAGCACTCAATGCCTGTAATTATCATTCATAAAGTAGTCCTCTCTTCCTATGCCTTAACGCACTCTTCCTTTCTTTTTGTGGAAAATCGTATCAATGGATGGCTTTCTCTTTCAGTTCACTTCCATTCCAATACTGAATACATTTCAATACATTCTCGTTATTCTTATCTATTTTTCTGCCAATTTTACCCCTTTTCCCTCTATTTTGTGCAAAAATGAACTTGATGTTATTGACAAGCAATGGCTCTCCACTCCATTCAGTCAATCAATTGTTGAAATCTTCTATTTTTATCGTTTTTTATTGAATTTTCTGTTTTCTAACTCTTTTTGTATTCAATTTTATTCGGTCCTCATTTCATAGAATTTGTGTTGAATGAATACCAAGCTAGATTACACTCTGGTGCTGACCAAAAGGGGTCAATGAATAAATCTGTTAGAATAATAGTCGGAATATGTCGTTCCCTCACAAAGTTTTGATGAAATTCATGTTTTCAAAGCGGCTTAAACTCCTGCTGTTTTGTTTAGGGGTATACCCTCTGGTCGTCTCTGATTTTCATCATTGAGTATTCATTCGGTAAACTGTGACTGACTATTGACTGACAGACGCCGTCATTCTGTCCTTTGAATATTGAATTCACTCTTTTAGTACTCTTTTCGTTTTCAAATGTATTTCGCGTTTGGTTTGACTGAAGAGAAAAACCGGAAAATATTGTAATAATAATAATAATAAAAATAATAACCGAAAAAAATATTTTAATCATTACTTATATTGTAAAACCCTTTTCTCATTTGTGGCACTACTTTCATGAATAATAAGTTTGTCTGTCATTTGTTACCAAAACTAATTTGTTTTGTGAATTATCGTTATTCATATGTATTTCATATATATTTCAATATTTAAAAACATTTCGTTAAATATTTTAAAAGAAATTTTTAACTTTTTTCTTTAATTAAAATATTTTTGCGGAACATATAAACGACTTAAACAACAGTTTATATGAAAACCATTTGATAATTATATGAATAAAAGTAATTAAAGTCAACTAATTTTCCAGAGATTTCATTATTCAAAAACTATTTAATGTGTTTTGAATTTAGATATCAAAAAGTGTCGAAATAATTAAGAAATCATTATTTTGTTGTTTAATTTTTTTGAACAAATATTTGTTTGCGATTCCGAGAGGACGGGTAGGGGTCAGAACAAATACCTGAATAGGACAGTATCCAGAGCACTGTCCTGTACTGTCCTGAGTTAAATGAGTGGTCGCTGTGCTATCTCTTCATTGTTAATACGCTATTATCCTCTTAAGTCGAATCCAACAGTCCATAGCCATTGTCCAGCGAACTGTCCATTATTTTTAAGTGAAGGCCTATGCGTTAGCTCTGGCTGTGCCGCAGGTGCTGTAAAGGCACAGATAGCTGGCTGTCGTTCTTTGCTTAAGAGGCCAGAAATAAAGCGAATAGAAAAACGAAATCGGATTAAATTGAATGCCAGAGTCACCGATCCGTACGACCGAATCCATAGTCCTCTTCAAAAGGCCATAAACAGTGCGCAAAGCAAAGGATCCTAAACCCTAAGCAACTAATCCTTTTTGCACCCAAAACACAGACCAGTCATCTCATCCTTCGTTTAAAAAGGCTTTCCTACAGTTTTAAGGATCAAATTGAAGCCAAAAATATATCTCTTATTTTGCTCTTTCTTTGTACTCAGGGATCGTCTCATTGTTTGCGACACTGAGTCTCAGAACTCTTATTCATAGAAACCAAGAATAAGAGAACAAATACTTCACAAAATTTGTGATAAATGACTTCAAATTCCATCTGTTCTGTCATTGGATTAACCATTGATTAGCCATCGATTTATTCCATCCTTTAATTCAAACTTTTGTGTCTCTGTATAAAAAGTTTTGTTTCCATTAAATGATTAAAGTTGTTTATCTAACTTGCCCTGGTCTTTATTTTTTCAAAGGTCAAAATATTTGCCTCTCAATCGAACTATTGTTGAGACGAGACATAGATATTGGACATCAAGTTTTGTATAAGACTAGAGCTCAGAATTTGTTTCTTGCTTCAAATTGAGACAACCCTTTCTCAATGAAGTACAACTTTTTTGACTAAATTAAGGTCAAACAAAATTGCCCGGTGCTTCATAAACGGTTCAAAAAAGTAAATGGAATTTAATGCTCCTGTTAAACGCTTAATCGAATAAATTAAACAGGCTACTCCACTTTTCTATATTTCATTAAAGCATTTTCAAAACCGAATGACATTGGATTGAACTTGCTAATTGGCTAATTTGAAAATCAATTGAATGCCAATAATTTTCTGAAAAATGATTTATTTGTCAAATCTTTGACTAAATAATGAAAACAAAAGAAAACAATTCAAGGATTGTTCAGAAAGTGTTAGAATAAAGTATCGATTATTGAACACCATTTCCGAGAACACACCCACATTTGCTCACTCTTTTTGCTTGCTTATTATTAATTATTAGTTTTGTAATCAATTTTCTGTTAAAAATAGCGATCATTAATAAAATTAATGATTTTATTAATCTTTGAGAATATCTCTAATGATCTAAAATACTAATCATTTTATTGTCTGTTAAGAAGTTTTTTCTTTTGTTTTAAATAATTTTCTAAAAAAAAAATATTTTCGAATTTTAGCCCATTTTTGTGAAAAGAATTAAATTAATGGTTATTTAGGTCTCTATTGGGACACAAATGTTGGCTAAACTCAACGATTAGTCTCATTAACGACATTAAATGCATTTTCCGATAATGAGAGTCGAGACCAGTGTCCGAAACGCACAAAACAACGCTCAGCACAATCACGGCTGCCCTGAGCTCTTAATCGTCTTTGTTTTGTATTTTTTCAGATGAAGTTTTATTTCAATTCGTTTTCCATTCAAATTAGATGGGATGAGCAAGGTTCTCTGACAAGACCTATTTTCATATCTAATTGGTATATCTTTTCATCCCTGGTGTTCGAAGACCTCTTTTTCGATGAAGAGTTTAGACTTTTAAACATGAATTTTATCAAATGACAGATATATTTAAATTTTTAACGAAGAAATAAATACTGTCGATTAAACTGTGCCTGAAATCTATCAGGAATTTACTCCTGGCTAATAAATAACAGCAATTTCACCGTCACTTCAAATTAAGTCAACAGTATTTTAGCCAAAAAACAGCCAAAACTTGTAATTTTGTTCACAAATATTCTTTTTTTGGGTTAAAAAATATTTATTTGTTTTGTTTGTTGTAATTACTGATTGCAATCGATTAATGGCTTCGACCGTATGTATGAAGTAATGAAACGATAATTTTTCTGATTTGATTTGCCATAAATCCAATGCAAAACTACCCGTCCATCTGTGTGTAGAGCTGTCTTTACTCTACTATCAAATCAAATGATGAACCCATATATGGAGCGATAAATTGTTTAAAATTATTTAATTTCCACATTTCTATCCACAGAGTGTGTGTTTATGAGCGCCTCCATCGTTGATATGGTTGAGCTTCGCCTGTGGTCTGTCCTCTGAACACAGTATTCCATCAGATTCCATATCAGCGCCCATATTATGACCGAAAAGAGACTTTGCTTTTATCAAAAAAGCTTTAAATATATTTAAAAATCTAAGAGATATATAAATTTTGAGTGCATTTAATGTTTTGCTAATTATTATCAGTAATTCATTTGATTTTCTTCTTCTTTACTCAAACTCTCACTTCATTGCTTCAAATGGTATTTTCACAGCTTTTTAGGTCTTCCATAGCTTTTGGCGTTTTTTAGTCAATTCAAAGCTATTTTTCAATTTAAATACCATTCACTGACTGACGATTTTAATTCAATTATCAAATCATTTCTTTCGAATTACCAGGAATTTAATGCGGAATTTTCCTGATTCCTGATTCCCTTTTAATAACAGACAAAAAATTGCATGGTGATCAATAAAATTATTACTAATTCAATTCAGGCTCATTTCAAATTAAAATTACCAATGACATTCGGGTCATATAAGTGACAAAACGGTTGTAGTTGAACCTGTTCATTGGTGGTCCGGAGGTTATGTTTGCTGTATAATATACCCAGGTCAAAACATAATTGGTATGGTAATTTTGCAAGAATCAATGCTAAAAACAAAAACTCGAAGCTATTCTCCAGCAAATTATCTCTGATTTTGTTGCTCGACAATCATAACTCAAATTTTGAATATTATTTTTGCTTTTTCTTTAATTCAGTTTTCTATCAGAGAATTAAATGAATTATTCTTTGAGTCAAACAAATGGTGAATTCAAATGAAAAATTGTGAGAAATAAAGACAAATAAAAGACTGGAAAAAATGATTCGGATATCAAACGCCAGACTATTCTTAGTATTGAAATCGTATTTAAATTAATTGTGAATTTTTCTGAACGATTCCGAGAGTGAGCTCATGTCTGGCGCTGAACACTCGGCACAGAATAAATTCAAAGCTCTCATAATAACAAAAGCAAAAATACATTCAAAACCAATTTCAAACTGTCAGCTAATTTATCATTGAGAATGAGAAAGCAAAAATAATTATATAAATAACTGATTGGAAGGAATAAAGTGCTGGGATGCTCAAGGCCTATTTCTTAAGGAATTCAACAGGGAAGGGTGAAAATGGTATGAAACCATTGATGAAAATAAAATAATGAGTAATTGCATCAAGGGAGATTTGGTTGAAGTCACAGTTTTTAATCCATTGCTGGCCATCCCTGAGCCAAATAAAAGAAAGGAGAAAGTAGTGGAAAATTCGCCAAATATTTCCAATGCCTCAGAAAATGTATTTTATTTGCCTTAACTCTAAAATTGATTATTAATTCTCTGTTTTTTATACTCTGAAGTAATACAACAAAAAAGTCTCGAATTTGAATATAATTAATGTTTTCTCTTCTTTAATGCTATTATAAATCTGAGCGCTGGTAGTGTTTGACTTGAGCTGAGTCCTCATCTCCAATGAGCGAAACGATGCCGGTTCCCAATGCGACCAATTAGTATAATAATAGTAATCCATTATTATGTCACCCAAACCCCAAACCCCACCGAATAGTGAGCCCACTATTCCTGTTGTCAACCGATTTATTTTATAGTCGTTTTCTTTGTGTATATTATATGCAAACTGAGAGCAAGTCTTTTGATTTCAGTTTTTTCTAATTTTGAGACAAAATCCATTCAATCATCAAAAGTGAAGTCAATACAGAAAATTTTGTTTTATTTTTCGGCTCACAATAGGCTTTCCCTTCGAATACTTTGGGAAATCATATTTTAATTGAACGTCTCTTTGAATGCAAATCCGATGTTTGTCTAAAATATTATGTAAATTAAATTCAAAAAATTTTTAATTCTCGGCTAAAATCCTTTTTGACTGATTGTGAAAATTATTTTTGTTTTTTAGTATTAATTCTCTGAAAATTAATTGAAGAATAATTTTGTTTACTTTAGGATCTATTCTGTGCTGAAGAAGAAGAAGAGATTGGCTTTTGTGAGATCTGACAACCAATTCGTCTCTATTTTAGGTATTTTCTGATAATTTTTTATAATTATATATTGAGTTTCACTACACTTGTGATGAATAATCCTTTTTAAAAACAACCTTAGAATTAGTTTTGAGGAAACTTCTCTCAAAATATTCTTATAAAATAGTTTTGAATAATTGTTTTGCAATATTTTGCGGTCGTTTTCATTGAATATTTTCAAAATCAAAGGAAATTTATTTAAATTTGATTTTAGTTTTGAGAGAAAAACTATTCACACGATTGAAGTCAACTTTAGAGTTGTTGTTCAAAATGATTGAATGCAAACACTGAGAGAATGAGAGGAAAAGTTTTTCCTCCTTTTTATATACTCTGCTCTTCAATGCCGGAGATGCTCAGGGATGGCATAAGTCATCGATTATGTATTGCATAATTCGGGGGCTGGTCACTGACACCTTCCCCATCAACATCCCTGATCTCAGACTCATATAATAACTGATGAGTGCTATTATAGTATCAAATATTTCATAAATTGAATATATTTTCTTTACTTCAAAATTCTATGCCTTTTCCGACTGAAAGCCAATACATATACGAAAATAAAGAGAACTCAGAGATGAGGCAAACAATTGTTTGAAAGACAGAGAAAGATAGAGAAAGAGGAGCTGTAATTCAAGAGCACTGGTATTGAAAATATTATAATGAATTAAAGAATGGGAATAACAGACGAAAAATGTGAAAAGAAAAGATCAAAACCATTAGTCAACTTCGATGTGGGCCTCAAACTCATCGACAAATACAACCAAATCTCGTTTATTCTTCAATGAATTTCTAGATATATAATATGATTACTATTGGAAACACTTCAAAGACTGAAATAGAATTAATTTTTAATTTGTATTTTTTGGGGGAAATATAGATAATTCATATTTGATATATGAGTTGATCCTACAATTCAGGGGATAAAGGGGACCGACTGTATCAGCTAATAGTGGTGTTCAATAGTGAATAGCATTAATGAATAGATCAATATTAGGAAATCAATCACAATAGAAGTTCGTGGATAACTACAGACAGAAGTCAGGCCCAAAAGTTTCACTAATATATCGGATTACAATAGATTTGAGGGAACAGAAGACTGAAGAGGAAGAGTCGGCACAGAATGGAAATTAGCATAAATTTTCGCCATTCAAAGAGTACTGACACAGATATCACTCGGAATGGGCTGAGAAGCGTGAAAATCAGTTGTAAAAAACGCTTCTTTGCTTTTGGCTGATATTTTTTGTTCATTTGACTCATTGGCACAGAATATTGTCATAGTTTATACATAGATTGTGTCAAACCAGTGATGGATTACTTGTGGCCAACGCTTAGATTCGCCACTGACTAAGCCTCGAAACAAAGACCAAGAACAGTATTTTTGGCACCAATTTTGGGTTTGAATTTCTATTCTGTGCGCTTAAAAACTGGTATCTCTACTGTATTTTGCATTCAAAGCATTTTCTTTTCGGTTATAATATCTCTGAGTTTGTTATCCAATATGAGAGCGAAAAGGATGTCATCGATTGACAACTTTATTCTTGGCATCGATTTCAGTCGTTTTCTCTGACGAAAATTGATTTTTATCAAATAGCCAGACATTTAAAGCACAGCCACAAACCTGACCGAGTAGTGTCTGCTAAGCTGTCTGTCCCCTCCACTCATTCCCTGACCGTATTATAACGAAATATTCAAATATTTACTGAAGAACTCGACATAAGTTTGGTTTCCCGAAGAGTATCATTGAATGTAATGTTTGTATTTCTCGCTTTCACTATTTGATCAAGGACAATATTTCAATCAATAATTTGAGTCAAAAATCTAGAAAAGAAATTTCATTCCATCCCTTATTGTTGGCAATCATTTCTATTACGCTAACAATGAATTCGGAGCCAAAGTATGACAAAAGTCAATGAAAATCAGTGTTTTATTTATACACTTTTATTAAGGCTTATGTCAAACAGTATTATGTGTTTGACTTCTCCTCACTAACAGTTAAGTCAGCCGTAAAAGACACGGCATCTGATCCGAACCAAACTGATTGTCTCATTTTGATGGCGGATCTCATCTCAAACGCATCGGCTCCTCATATTTGCCTCTCTCTCTCTCTCTCTCGCAGTATGTGTTGTGGAAAAAGAGATTTAATGTCTCTACCAATTGAGTTGAAGAGAGGGCCGACAGTCAGCTCCAGAGATAAAGAGAAAGTATTTTACACTCATTTCATATATGACATCAAACATCTGTCCCAAACACTGGGCCTTTGCATGTATTGGTGATTCGGTCCTCCAATACTGAGAGGCGAGGGCTCTGAAAACTGAGTTATATTAAAATCTTCAGTGAAATGGCGTTAATTTCGTTTCAGAAGAAAAAACAATTTATTTTAATTTATTTGGTGTCAAAAATAATTTTCTACTGGATTTGGTTTCAAACGATAATACAGTTCATTTGAAATTGGAGTTCAGTTGACCCCCAGCTCAGTGTCAACTCGATAACCATTCTATGAGAGGCTGAGCTCTGGATTTTCAGAGTCAACTGATTGATAAGACTTTTGGAGTCATTTTCCGAACTCATATGCAATCGGTTTTGATATTACTTTCAATATATTTCTATCACAATATTGTATTAAACCCACATTTAATGAGGAAATCCACCCGAAAAACAGGACAAACACATTCTTGTGGTATATGTCCTGTGCTTTAGTCAACTTCAAGGGAGGTATGTCCTAATGGAATACAGACACTAAACGAATAAGAAAAATAGTTGTGATTTATTCACAAATTAATGAACCGAAGGCTATGTTTGACTCAAAAAAGAAGTTTTAATAGTCTTTTAAAGAAGTTATTTAGAAATCGTATCTTATTTTCGCATTTGAGGGTAATTTTTCACTGATTGAAAGCTCGGATAAATTTCAGAGAATTTGCTAGATAAAAGGTATTTTTTACTCAGAACTGAGCAAAAACACAATTTGATTGAATTCTAATGTTTTAACTCAATTTGGTCTCAAGTTTTCACAATTTATCTGAAAATTTTTTCTTTCTATAAAATCCACAAAATATTTTAATCAATTTTTTAAATCAATTAAATTCTAGTTTACTTTCAAAGAGTTTTTCAATAGATTAGGACTTTTTTTTCACTTTCTTCGGTCAAAAAGAGTGAAATCTCTTTCACTATGAGAGACATTTCACTACAAAAACCTTTGAATTTGAGATAAAAAATATTTTTTCAAACTCTGATTAAATGCAGAATAAAAAGTGTTTTATCTGTAAATTTGATGGAATAGTTGTGTTGCGTATTGACTAAAATCCCATTATGGCTGAGAAAATAGCCCCTCTTTCTAATGCATTGCCATTCGGTGGCTATAATTGCGGACCTCATTAGCAGCTAATATACAAAATGTTAGATTTGATTGAAAACATTTATGAGCCAAACAGTAGTTAACATCTGGTGGGTTGGACCTGATCTCTCTCTCTCTCTCTCTCTCTCTCTCTCTCTCTCTCTCTCTCTCGTCTGTATTATGACAGGCCCTCGAGAACAACAACAAGAGGTCATAAATGTGTTGTCAAAGACCTGTCCGTAACACGAAATATACGGCTAATAGCCTGGCGTTAGCCTACAATAGGCTTAATTGGATTTCATTTATTCAGTTTGAAGCGAATCGGGGCTAAAAATTTCCTTTTATTTTCAGCTCTGGATATGATTTTTGAATCAAAAACAATAATTGATTGACTGAAACAAATTTTCAACTAAAAGAACCAGAACAGCTTTGCCAACAAAAAATTTAAGGCAGGCCATCAATTTCCATCCAGTTATTTGTCAGTTATACCGTACCTTTTGTCTTGAGCTTAATTACTGGTTGTTTTAACACTCATTCAGAAAGACATTTATCTATTTGTCAAACATTTTTCTATGCATTTCTGTGGAAAGGAATGGAAATCTTTGGAGAGAGGGTTCTCTCGAATTCCTATTGAAGATAATTATCCCTAAATATGGTATTAAATAATAATAAGAATTGATTTATACGTTTTCCAAATCGGTTTAAACATATCGACTCTGAAAACTAAATCCGATTTTTAGTGAAAAATATAAATACATTTAAATTTATATAAGTCTTATTAGATTTGACTTTCGGACAGATTGAGGGACCGGTGTATTCAGAAGAGGAATAAAGCGATCATTTAGTGGTTTTCTGTGAGAAAAGGCCCACAAAATGAGCTCACTTTAAATGAAAGGATTTTAGTCGGAAAAGGATTTTTGTAGTATTTAAGAGAGAAAAGAGTGAGAAATAGATTTGAAGTGATTTTAGGGCCAAAACTGTTAAACAGTTCCTAAGAATTTTAGAGTCAAATCAGTCATTGAAATGACGCGAAACAAATCGACTGAAATATTTGTTATAAATGAGAAGAAGAATGAGTGGAGCGGACCAAAGGGAGAGTAGGGTACGGCCAATACAAAGTGCAATGGCTATGGGGGTAATGGCAATGGTCTGCCTGAGACAACATTTTAAGAGAAACAGCGAGAGAGCAATCATCTCTCTCTTGGTTGGAGTAGCGCCCACTTGTACACTGAACGGCGCACACACACTAACTCCAGGCGCTCTCTATTGCTCTCTACAGTTCTTGAGCTGTTAGTGCCGTTCGGTTCGCTTCAGACCTGTTTTCAGTTTGTGTTCAGCCGTCAGCCAAAGCGGACATACATTGAGTTGAAATTCTGTTCACAGAGTTAGAAAGGCTATTATCCCTAAAGCCTGTGCTGGTTTTGTGTATGTGCTGTGCGTTTGCTATGTGTGAGTGTTTGGGCTCTCACTCATCCATTTAGATGAGAGTTTAAGTCCATTGGTTATGGTCTTCAAGCGCTCTCTTTTGCACTTTACTGTCGTCGGCTCACAAGAATAGCCCTACCGTTCCCTTTTGGATTCGGGTGCTTACCATTCAATTTAATATAAAGAAGGAAATGACTGAACAGCTCTGGACTTGTTCTCGACTGTCAAATATTATAAGACATTTATAGACATCCCATCAATGGTTTTAAGTATTTAAATACTTTAAGAGTAAAACGTTTTAATAATAGCCTCAGAAAAGTGTGTTTTCGTTTTTGACACATATCTCCACTACTATTAGACCTGTGCTGTCAATCGCCTGGGAAGTCCTTCTCTGGCTTTTTAGTTGACAAATCTCAAGAAGTAAATAATAAATGTTTTGGTCTGTTCTGTTGGACACCATTCCTATGGATTTGCTGTTCATTTGATTTTGTTTGTGGAAAAAAATACACAATTTTTTCACTTCAAAAATCTTTTATCTGAAGAGAAAGACAGCGAAAACTTTGTGCGAAAATCACTTGAAATTTGAGAGAAATTTTTTTCTTCTGAAGGCTTTCCTGAAGTGAAAATTCAATTAAATTTTTTTGTCCGTATTTTTTCTGCGGAGATATTCTGTGATATCTATTATTGACTCAAAGAATTCAAATTTCAGACCATTTTTTTCATTGACTTCTTTTTGGGTGATTTTCAAACATTTTTTGGTGATTTTATTCGTCGATAACTCGAAAAGAGAAATACATTTGAAAACTCATTGGAAATTGAGATCTGATTGTGTGCTGTGTTTGTGAGGATCCTCTCCTAAAAGTGTCGGTACCTCTCCATCGAAATGTGAGTTGAATTCTCAAATTCTTTTCATTTTAATAATTCATTTATTTCTCTTCAACTTCTTTGACGAAATATAATTGAAATTCAGAGATAATATATTTCAAAGAATATTATTCCTTAACTCATATCTTGAAAATCAGTCTAAAAACAGTCTTAATTGAAAAAACTAATTCACGAATAATCTAGTAAACTATGCACAAGAATTTAGTCTTGATTTACTCTTGCAAAAGCAAATGTCTGATGAAAGGCCTCAAAGATGTTATGATTTCATTTTGTAAGGACTTAACGCGATTTTGATATGAAATCAGAGTTTGTTTGCCTTTTATTTAATGAATGGCAAAGAAATGCCGATAAAAGCAAATCGTTATATAAATTTCAAAGTTTATAATTGATTAACAGAAAAAATCAAATTAATTTCAAAACCCATTTATCGCACTTTTAGTCGAAATTTCTTTTTGCCATTTAATGAAAAAATCATTTTCTAATCAGTGGTTAAAAACTATTTTTATTTTTTTGCCCAAAATTTTAATTATCTTCAAATTGAATAAACGCTTCAAATATATCATAGATTTGTCCGAAGACTTGATTTTGAATGTAAATGATTTTGTTTTTTAACCAAAAGATATTCTGAAGAATCAGTTTCTTATATATTCGAGCATTAGAACCGACTCTATGTCTGTCCGTTTGTAGTAATCATATCTGGGAAGTCATTAATTAACTGAGTGTTTAATAGAAAAAATGTGTTTTGAATCTTCTTTGATATAAATATGATATAATCGGGAAATTAAAGGCCAAGAAAAAATTGTGCAGAACACTGAATACATAACAAACAAAACACTAGTCTTTTGGTCCTATCCTCTGATCCTTTGCCAGAATTAAAAATGTTTTTCGCAAAGACTGTGTATTTTGAATGAAGAATAAAATGAAATTTTCATGTTTTCTTCTATTAATGCACTGAATTGTGAATTAATTTTCAATTTATATATTTTTTTGCGAATAATTTAACCGAATATATGACAGATAAAGTTATAGAGCTTTTGGTTCTTGCAACACAAAAACGATTCTTATATTTAATTGATGAATATTTTGGCCATAAAATTAAAATATTCATTAATACGAATTTCAATTAAATATGAATCATATGCTGAGCGCAGTGAACAGCTATGAACAGAGCACCGACTATGATATAAGGACAGGTATCACACAGACTATGAATTATGGGGACTAACTAGAAGATGAAGAGCCGACTGAAGAGCGAAATCAAAATAAATATACCATTAGTTGATTCGATTAGCGCTACAAATAATATTCACCTTGGTCTCTAATTATAATAAATAATAATAATTTTGAGCTCAATCCTTCCCTTTCCTTCCTGAGTGATTATATTCGGGTAGATTTTGTTAATATTATCATTAACTCGATTAATGAATATATTATTCAAATAAATTTCAACCATTTTTGAGTACAGTATTTGAAAATCACATAAGAAATGAATTGAAATAAAAAATTATTGTGAAAACCAAACAAACCATTAGAGGAAAGGTGTGTAAAAATCACACACAGAATGAATAAATCTGTGTTTCCGACGGTTCCGACCATCAAATCAAGTGGCAGTTCCCCTAAAACCGGTGGTTTCATTACAAGGGTCTATGAAATGATAGGATCACTACTTATTTGATTATATAATTTTGGATTTCTTTTTCTTTTGACTTTCTATTGGAGGACATAGTCTTTGATGGCAAAAGTTTTTCACACAGTTTAAGCCGAGTGCCGACTGTTTTGACTCTTGGTTCTGGTATTACATATCAAACATATGGTGTAAATCAGATAATGTTTATTATTGTTATTATTATTATTACTATTAGTTTTTCTGATCGAATTAGTATTGCCCTGACTTTCCACAGCACAGCACAAGACAGTGGGAATATCTCAGTGCACAGGAATTATAGTCAGTGACAGCTCCAACCTTATAGTTATATAATAAAAGGCATATCAGGAGCTGTTAATGACTTTTGGCCGGAGCTCTCCTTAAGTCGCTCTCAGTCTTAATGCCTTTTTCAATGTCTCTTTCTATTCATTGATTCTGTGCTCTCACACAAACACAGACACTCCTTATCGCATGAAATGAAAATTTCTTTTACTTACAGTCAGTCTCTATGAATGTCTAAAAAATTGTTTTATGAATAATAACATTGTTTTCAGTCTTCAGTAGATTTCCTTAAAAGTGATTTCTTAGGATTTTATCCATCGATTGATTTTTTAGATGTTTTTCGTCAGACGTTTAGTGAAATTTAGTGTTAATTTCCGTTTTGGGAATTGATTTTTATTGGGTTTTTATATTCTTTAGATTAGATTCTTGTGAAATAAAAGAGAAAATCATTTTCTCAGTTCATTAGTTTTTATTACATTTGGTTGTTATCTGGAAAATACATTTTTCATCCATTTATTTGGTTATTCATTCCTCAGTTATCTGTAGTTAATATTGATTTTTGTCTAAACTTTTTTGGATGAATAAAATAGGATTCTTTCCTTATTCTGTGCCCTTCTTTGGCCGACCCCTAAAATTGTCTGAATGTCTGAGCCTTTGAAGGAATTTTTTCGGTTGAAAATACATTTTGAAAATCTCTTTCTTAAAATGCAATCAAAACTTCGCTGACTTTTCTTTGAGTTCCTTTAAAAATGACTTCAATTTTATTAAAATGTTTTTAGTCTTTGAAATATTCGAATCCTGTTCTCGATGTCTGTCTAATGGAAAGGGAGACAGAAGTTAAAAAATTATACAATACTTCAACCCTTAAATAGATTAGAATCTGAAACACAAGTGTTGAACACAGAAATAGTTTTTGAGAAAAAGTGACACAAATTTTAAGACTAAACTTATGTTTACTTTCGATGTTTGGATGTCTATAACGAGCTCTGAGTTATATATAAAGTATTTTTTATTCTGTTCCCATACTTAATGTACTCTTTGTTAATAAGGTCTGAAGTTTTGATTTTCTTCTTTGATTATGAGAACAACAAAATAATGACAATTGTCTTCAGTTGTAGGCACAGGTAGTTAGCAGTCGGTGTCTAATGTTTTTTTGGGTGATATAAAAACTATGGTTTGAATAACAAATAAAAAATTACATCAATTTCTCCATTGTTTGTGAGGTTTTCTATTTATGGGAAATTTTATATAATTTTTTCCAAACATTAGTCAAAAAACATTAGACTTTAGATAAATGTTTATAAATAGAGAACTTTTTGACCACTATTTGCAAGAATCCATTTCTTAATTAAATTTCTCAAATTTATTTTTTATTCGCTTTTTTATATTTTTAGACAATTGAAGTAAAATTTATTCCCTGTTTTTTATTCACAAACTTATCTGTCAAATAATTTTGAAAATTGGGTTAAATTTTATGAATAGATAATAAGATTTAGAATAAGTGAAGTCATTTTTCGCATACAAAAGGCTGAATTTTTATTTTTATTTTTGTCCTGCCTCATTATTCACTTCAGCCATTTCTTCTGCAAAAAATAAGTTGAAGAATCAGTTTTTCTGCTTGTTTTTTGAAAACTTCATGATATGAATAATTCGATTTTCAAACTTTTATCAATCAAAAAAAGTTTTTCTGATAGCTAATTTAATTGAAGAGTTTAATCAAGTTAAAGTTTGACTTAATGGGAATCTATATAGTATGCATGTTGTTTTTTGTTTCAACCCATTGTTCTGTTCAATAAATTGATGACTTCAACCCCTACCCACCGCAAAGTATCCGTACTTTTTGAAAGTGGTCTAAAATCAAAAATTTTGATGAATTTCTTATACAAATTCAATTCAGAAATTAATTACAGGTATTAATCAATTATTTTTTGATATTTCATTTGTTGTTTTCTTTAAATAATAAGAATTCATAACCAGAAGTGATTTTTGAAAAGAATTACTCTTTTTGCTGGATTATACCTATACTCTGAGCGATAGGCTCAGATAGGCTTGGTGATTATTCAATCCGAATGAGGCAAATAATCAAATTATTTATAATAACAAACATGTAATTAATTTTTTTTCTTGGCTTCAAAATACTTATAATTAACTGCTTTTCAATAATTGAAAACTGAGTTTTGGTTTTGAGTTTTCCGAAAATTTATTCATTCATTGAATTCAAAAATATTTTTAGTCTTTTTTTGTTAAAGAGAGAAGAGTTGGGAAAAAATAAACACGAATTTGAAAATAGCCTCAAATTTCAATTTATAATTCATTTATGAAAATATAATTTCAAACATTCCTTCAATAAATAGGTCTGAAAGGTATCGACATTTCATAAGATATTAAAAATTTTAATTAATTTCTTTTATAATTACAGAAAGTATTTCTTTGGAAATAACTTTCAATAAAAACATTTATTTAATTGAATTCAATTGACATTAAAACCAAAGAAAAGCTGTTTTTTCATTCAAATACTGATTGAAAGCGAATACAAAAAACAAAATTCAATTTTAATTCAGAATTGAATTGAAATAAATCTTAAAATTAAAAGAAGAAAAAGTCTTTCGCTCTGAAGACTAATAAATCTTTTTCACTGAAATATGTTTTTCAGTTTTCAGGTGTGTTTCCGATGAATTTGAATCATAAAAACCAAAGTAAAGAATAAATAAATTAATAACACATTCATTGAGCGGACAGACAGACGGATAGGACTCGGAGGTGAAACCGTATAAAGAGAGAGAACAGAATAAGAGAGGAAAATATAAATTATTATAAATCGCCATAACTTTTAGTGCCAGTGATTTATCATCGCTTTTGAAGGATTAGTCGCACGCGATTCTTATAGGGACCGGCCTATCGGGCCCTCTGTCTCTCTAAACAGACATAGTTTTGTTCGTTAAGATCCCTCTCCTCTTCTTCTTTAGGACTATTAGCCTAACAGTGGATCTGAAAAATACACTTTCATTACATAACAACACATTTCGTGTCTCTGTTTTGCAAACGACTCATATGTCAGTTGAAGACAGTCTCTCAAATGGGAGGCAAGTTTTTGGACCCTATGCCTCTCTGCCCTTGCTAATAGCTTTCTCTGCCATTATTTTCACGGCTTTTATTCAATAAATTAGGTTTTTATTCAATACTGGAATTTATTTTGGTTTGCATTGAATTTTATGGGCCATTGAATACACAAACCAATGAATGAAAAACTTTTTTCTTTTTCTACGGCTTTCCCTGAAATTCCTTCGGTTTTTGAGTGAAAAGTAAAGTATTGAACTCCTGTTTTGGTTTTCGGGAAATTGATTCGGAAATTAATTCAATCACTGAGTCATCAAATGATGTTTTCTTCTCCAGACATGTCTTTCGTAACGAATTTAATGTGATTTTCAATGAAATAATTTTGTCTTCAATTTCGAAGATTTTGATAGTTTTTTGTTTGAAAATTTTTCAAAACCAATTGCAGGAGAAATTGATTTTCATTTAATTTCATTTTTAAGACCTTTTACTTTGGTTTTTATTCTGAGTTATTACAGAAGAAACACTAAATTAATTGCTTTTTAAGTGCACTTTAAGTACTGAGTCATAAAAACTTGTTTTTCTATAGAAATAGAGAAATATTTTTCTCCTCTTTTAAAAAATTTCGTTGAATTCTGTGTTTAAGAAGTTTTGCAGATTTTTGTTGTCATTTAATTAATTGGTAATCAATTTTGGCGAAGAATTTATGGATTTCGCACCAAATACTGAATGAAAGGACGGGTAAACTCTTCTTTGAAAAAATTAGTTTTGCTTTTTATGTGCTGTCCCATAAATTCTGGGCTTTAAACTGAAGAATTTTGAAGCCAGCTGATTTCTGGCTACCAGCGAAAAATTATGATTATTAAAAATTATGTGACAGGTCTTTTGTATTCAACCGGTTTTTGGCCGCAATTCTGGTTGTCTTTCGGGGTATTTAGTCGACTAAAGATTGGAAACTGGTTTTCCATTACATACCAGTCCTCTGGAAATTGATGTCCACTTTTGGTATTCAGAATTGAAATTTTAGACCAATTTTTGTCATCGATTTGAAGACAAAATTTGTAGGAAAAGAAAATTCGTTTCATTGAAAAAATGTACTGAATTTCACTTTCATTCTGTGCGGAGGGAAAGACATGAGAGTAAAGAAAAATATATGAAGAAAATTGTTATTTTTCTTATTGATTCACTTCATTACTCGTAGATAAAGGACGGAAAAATGTCTCGGATAACATAGTTTTGAAGACATTGAGAGTGGAGTTAATTCTTGTAATACAACAGAAAAAATTCTTTTGTCTTAAAGAAGACGAAGAGAAAGAGGTTTGTGAGCGATAGGAAAGCCAAGAGCAGAGTGAAGCCAATGAATAGCTATATTGGGATATCTGTGGAGAATTGAACAGCAATTTTCCAATCAAATAAATACTGAGTTTTAGCTTTTTTCCTGTCTTTCCTCTATTCCTATGGTTGTGTTCTCTTCTCTGTTAGGGTTTGATTTGATTTCCCAAATGATGTTTAGTTTCGCTATGTTTTAGAGAAATACATGAGTTTTTCGCTATATTTTCTATACATCTCTTCACTTCAAGTATGAGCAAGGTAAACTTATTCAAATTGACACTTTCAGCTACAAACCTATGGGATCTCTACTTAATTGATATTAATTTATTATAACATTAGTTTTAATCAATAATTCACCTCTAAGTTAATGTTAATAATTGTGCAGGTGGTTTTATTTCGTTTAAATTAATTGTCTTGCTCGTCATTTTTATTCTAGCTTATTAAATAAGTCTCTCTCTCTCTCTCTCTCTCTCTCTCTCTCTCTCTCTCTCTCTCTCTCTCTCTCTCTCAAAATCATGAAAACATCCAAACATAGAGTTTTATTTAATATAAACGTAAGCATTACTCGAATATTAGTGAAAGAGAGGAATGGGATAAAAGCATCAATTCTTACCAATATTTGCTTAGAAGTGAAATTCCAAAAGTAGTCAAAACATATATGAATTGAATGCTTTCCAATATTTATAATATTTGTGTCCTTCAGTGACATAACAAACGAGAGAAATATTTATTCGAGTAATAAAAATCAAAATCAAATGAGAGCCAAATAAATAGGTTCGCCATTAGTTGATGCCATCAAACGATGATTTATTTACTATTGTTTTGGTCCACACTTTTTATACGTCGGACCCATTTATTTCTGCTCTATGTCTGACACAGAGATGTCCATTTGGAGTGGAGTGGCAATCATAATGGTGCAAGCTTAATGGTGTGTCCGCTCTAACGCCTTAATTAGTTTGTTTTTAACACTGATGTTAATTAAACGATGTCTTCATAATGGCTGAACCAATTGATTTCGCTAATTGTGATTAATTGGTTAACACTCAGATGGTCCTTTGAAAAAGCAAAAATCGATAGCTAGGTTAAATTTAGAATAAAATCAAATAGGTTTTGCGTTTTTTCAAATAAGTTGTTGAGTTTGAAACACTTTATACGCTTTATTTATTGCATTCATTTCTTTCATACAATTAATTAAATTAAATTAAATGCCGACAAACGCCACACATTGGGCTCAGATTTGAGCCCTAAGTCCAGTCCTTCATCTAATGTGAAAATATTATAATTATAATAATCATTAGAGTTCATGAGTTTCACACTTTACACCATTAGACTAATTTTTGAACAGTTTGAACAAGGCTCTTCTTTCATTCAACAGTTTAAACATAAGCCTAAAAGAGCGTAAAATCTGGGAAAGTATGGCAATAATCGAGTTAAAAGTTTGAGATATTATAAAACAGCGATTTGTTTCTCTAAATGAATTCAAATACAAATTCATTTGATGTGATTTCAATGTTTTGCCAGAATTGAGAAAAAGTGGTTCTCTTTGTCTTCGGATACTTTTGATCATAAATATTAGATTATTCTTCAATTACCATAAAATGATAGTTTGTTTGTAAATGTCATTAAAGTGTTTCCATTTCCAGTAGACTCCATATCTTCTATTTATGGACAGTCTTCTAACCGATGAATGTCTGTCAGATAAATAGATTTTCGTAAAAATTAATTTATTTTGAGTTCAGGCCTTAACTTAACATAATTTGGTAATCCTATGGCATAACCAGAACTCTGGTAACACTTTTTCGAAGTAAATCCTCTGTTTTGGCAATACTTTGATTATCTGTTTCTGTGTTGCAATTATTCAATAGATATCTAATCCATAATCTGAAGCACAAGAGCCTCACATTTCTTGTATAACAAGATTCAAAAGGAGAACATTTCTTAAATTCCTTTAAAGACGATAATCGATAAGATTTGAAAGTCAAATGTCACCTGAATTTCAATATAAATTCATATTTTGAGTAAAATATGACAACAATTTAAAGTTGAAACGCATTCCCTTTTGAGTGACGCACCAATATTGTTGTTAAGCATAATTTTGACCATGCTCAACATGTTTTTTACCACACAAACAATGGTTCGCTTCCTTAGCAAGCTCAAAACAGATGACCTACAATGACATGCCTTTAATACTCCATTCTTAGACACGACTTCGTGTACCGTTTGTTAACAACACCGCTAAATATTGAACAATATTTTGACCCTGTACAAATTTATTGTTTGCCATCAAACAGAATTAACTCGAATATGACTTCTATAGTGGAAGACATGTCCGACTCATGTCTGGACATCCCCTACTTCTCGCTCTTTTCAATATTTATGATAATATATAGCTCTGAGTCGACAAAAGTAACATTAATATTGATTGTGACCAACAACTAGCAAATCGACAAAAGATCTCCACAACAATTAATTACCATAACATAAATATTCATCAATTATTGGCTTCATTTGATCTCAATTTGAATATCCAAACAAAGATAATAAATGTATTACATATTCACGAATATTATCGAAATTCCTTAATAATTAAACCAAGAATTTTGAGGTCTCAGAGTTATCACAAATATAATTGACTAATGATTTTCCATTCATTTGCTTTGATTTTCTGATTTAACTGAATATATAATACAATTATTATTTTATTTAAAAGGCTTTGGAAGAGAATTAGTGTTGAATTGTTTGCCTCAGATTTGTCGTCAATTCAGAGGCTTTTAATGAAATTATGCGAATTATATGTTATATTATTTTGTTTTAAGCGAATATTTTGACTCATTTTTTGCTATCAATTATTCAAAACAAGTGACTCAATGGGAAGAGAAGGCATTGGAGCAGATTTATGCAGAATTTTGTATTCAAACAAATGAGCATGCATATTTACCTTATTTGCCATCCATTACTGAGTGTAATAATAATGATTTTACATGTTTTCATGAAAATGGAAAAAATGTTTATTTAAATAACGGGAACGAAAAATGCAAACCAAAAGCAAAACAGCATTTCTTTAAGTTATGTTTGGATTTAAAAGAAAGTAATACTTTTCTGCTTTTCTTTCAAATTCTTTCAAAACTGAAGATAAAGTGGATGTTTGACCAGATGTGGACACTCCGACCATTTATTATTATTATATATTTTGGTGCTTTTCAAAAGACAACTTATAAGAGGAATATTAGACAATACTTGAGTTCTTTCAGTGAAGCCATTCCTGCGATCAGAGCAGTGAAGAGCGCCACCGAATCAGACCTATAGTCACATAACTATTTGAGATAATAATAAATTTGAATTCATTTAAAAAGATAGGGCTCTAAATAAATAGGTTATATCCTCCAACATCTTAAAGGAGAGCCATAACTCAATATCCTATTAAGCGACTTATTTTTTACAAGAAGTTACTTAACAATAGAAATATGAGTCAGGCTTTACCTGAGAACAAAACACATTATTTTGATCACTCATTCATTCAATTTCTTCCTCATATTCTTCCCTTACTTTTGATTTCTGATAACACTTGTGCTGTAAATCTTCTTTAATGAGTTTTGTCCACAAAACCATATTTTTGTTTATAAAGACTGCGATAACTCACCGATAAAATTACAAAACTTTTATATTAATGTTGGAATGAAGTGAACAAATCATTGTCTCAATCATTGTCTCAATTATTTTCTATTCCTCTTCAATGAAAGGCATGTGAAGACAGCGCCAATTGGCTGCACTTCAGATCAATAGTGGCTAATAAATTGATAGAATTGAGTCTCTCCCGAGCAAACTGATCAGAATCCTTAATAATGTGGAATAATTTTTTAATTTTTCATCTCTTCAGTAAATGATACTCTATGTGAGTCCCACCCCTTCCTATCCATCATTGACTATGAGTTAAACTCAATAGTATTCTGAATCACAAAAGAATAAAATTCAATATAAGATTACTTTCGGAGAAATCAATTGAAAGCGAATCAGAAGTGAATATTCATTTCAATCATTACATCTATTGATTAATTCCTCGAATCTATTCATTTCAATCTGAAAAGCATTTATATTTTTCCACGATATCAACCAATTATGACAAGTGATAAATAAAATTTGCATGTACTAGATCAGTGATGCGGAAGGGGGTAAAAAGGAAGTTTTATTTTTTGGGAACTTTATCCCTAAATTTTTATCTCTCTTAACAGCGTTAAGCCTATGGACAGACACCAGGGATATTGTGGTTGAAAAGTATGCCATTATATGATTTTATGCCTTCGATTAATGTCTAATAAATTATCGAAACTTTATTTAATAAGAGAATCATTCCATAGATTTTTGGTGAGAATTCATATATCGGATAAAACATAAAATATGGACTTTTTTTTAATTATTTTATCAATGGATCGCAAATTTCAATTTGTTAATCAATTTACCGGATTTTATGTATTTTCGATGGATTATTGAATAAATAAATCTATAATAATATGAAAAACTTAATTTCTGTATAAATATTGTCTGCAAAATAGACAGATGGAGATTTGAGTCACCATGCTCATTGGTTTTAAACCTAATTGCTAATTATATATTAGGAGAATAAACAATAAATAAAGGAGAAAATACTTTTTTGTTCAAGATCATAGAGTGAATACATCCATTAGTAAATTCGTTTCAGGTTACCTTTCATAATAGTAATTGTAGCATGTTGCTCTTTTCAATATAATCGAATATAAAGACCAAGATTTTTTTCCGAACAAACTGAAGACAAATCTTTATTTGACTTTTTTTCACCAAACGATCAAAGGTTTGAAACTCAGGGAATTTCAAACTTATTGGTAAAACGCGAAGATTTAAATCATTGAATATTTGCTTAAAAAAAGTTAAGCAAATCGTATGAAATTCAAAATTTATTCAAATTGTTTCGTAAATCGATTTCAATCCTAAAATAGAGTGAATTCGAAAATAAAAATTATAGACATTTCGATCGATTTCTTTCGCATATTTCAGACAATCAGAGAAACCATTGCTTTTCGATTACAGGAAATCATTGTTTTATTAGTCTTTTCTACATTTCAGTTGTTTTCTAAGAACAAATCAAATCAATTATAAGCCAAACAAACCAAAAACTGAATTCGTTCCTTATTTTTAACTCAAATATCGATCGTTTTTGTGTTCAATGAATATGTTAAACAAGTTTTCCAAGAATTTTATCTCAAAATCATTAGTATTTTGTCCTTTATTTCTGACGAGTTTTCTATTCAGACTTAAATTTAAATTTAAGCCAAATGACCAAACATTTGGTCCACTCTAATACTAAATTAATGAAGCGTTTGAGCTGGCTAATTACTAATTTGTAACTTAATCTAGTTAATCTGAGATGTACCTAGCTCAGTACAGGAGGGTTTTGGCAGAAAACATCACTAATATGTTTATAAAATAATTGTGAAAATCGTTCATTACTTACATTTTAATTGTGTTTTACAGGAATTGTTGAATACTTAGCAAAAAAGTTATTGTCATTTATTATAATTAAACAATTATTTTACTGACAAAAGGGATAAACATTAAGATAAGGCTTTTGATAAACATTTTTTCAAGAGATGATAATTAAGTGAATGACAGCACGCAATACAATATATTGAACCATGGTAAATGAGCACCGGTTGTGTAACGCCAACAATGGCTCACAATTTATTCGCCTCAAACCAACTGATGATAATTCACTAATTTATGTCAATATTTTCAATTCTAAATTAAATTAAATTAAACTGAAAGACAAACAAATAAATTAAATGAACGCAAAAAATCAAATAACCATTTATTAGGAATAAAATCTGTTATTCAAAAGTAACCATTTGTTTGAAATTAAATGAATTGCTTTAAACTAATAGTCAAATGAATTATTTTCAATCGCCATTCGACTAATTATATGTATTTTTATGACTCCGATCATTAATCAGAGAAAAAGTTTCTATATATGAGTGGAGGCACTGAATCTCATTTGATTTCGATAAATGTCAGACAAATATTGATCGGAATAAGCAAAACAAATATTGTCGACACGTTGTTGGCAGCGATCAAAATGACAAAAACCACAATAAATCTTCGCTTAAGTCGAGAAATATTATTCTGATTCACAAAACAGTCTTATATTTGGCTAATAATATATACAAAGTATTCGACGGAATCAGAATCCGGTTATTCGACAAAATTTTAAATTCTATGTAAACTTTATTTGATAATATAATTTGCATAATCAATTTGACTAGATTAGATTGAAATTCCTAATGTGATTGAGTTTAGCATAATTGTGAACCTATTTGGAGCTCTCATCTCATTCTTACAAAATTATTATTAATTTAAAGTTTCTCTGAAAATAGAGTTTCCTTTTGCTTAACGACAGACTCTTTGCGAGGCTTTAAGTTATTTATTCGGTATATTATCTATCATTCATCAAAACAAATGGAGGCAATGGATGGCAACCACTGTCATCTCAAAAACTGAGAGACACTTCTTTCAAATACATTATTTGTTAGTTTTTCATTTGAAATGTTAGTCATTTGATAGGAACAGGCATTTATCCCACTATAAAGACTGCATCAATTGCCTCCATTTTTCAAATCAACTTTACTTTAGTAAGTTTTGCACTATTTTTCAAACAACAGACTTAATCTCAGTCAACAGTCAACTGATAGTCGAACTGATATTTCATGTAATGAATTATTTATTTCTTATTCTAAACCATTGATTGCAAACCATAATCATGTTTTGTATAATAAAAAATATATTAAACTCTGATAATGGGCTCACTTTTCCCTAATAGTGGTCAGAATGTAATCATTTTTCTCGACTCATATTTTACCAAATTATTGAAATCAAATCATTTGCTGAATGAGTCGTTTGTTTTCGGATCTCTTTTTAATGGCTTTCAGTCAAATATATTAAACATTTTGTATCAAATCTTTGTCAGTACGCAAATAATAAAGTTAATTATGTCCTGGACAAACTATTTTGAAACATTTTAATTCCATTAAAGATGATTTAATATGTTGGTGGAATTATATTAGCATGATAACTTGTTTATTATTCAATTTAATTAGAATACCAAAAATTGAATTAAAAATAATTTCAAAGTAGATATTAATAGATTATTAAGCTAGATCAGTGAGTTGAGCTAATTTTTATCTCGAGTTATTAAGGGCTGTATTCGGTTCAGGATAGTTGAGCTTAATTTCATTGGAATAACTGTTGTAGCGATTGATATACACATTTTCATAGAGTATAGGGTATAGTCGTCAGTGAAATGGATGATCTCATTTTGAGGACGAACTAAAACTTATGAATTTTTAATAACATCGCAAACAATAAATTAAATGCAAACCTCTTCCAAGCGATGCCTCGAATTGAATGCAAATTCGGTTATTTCCAAGAATTAATTCAATTCATTCCTTTAAAAATATATCAAATATTTTTCAAAATTTATAGAAACTGTTGTCAAAAATGAATACTTGATTTAGATATTGTTTTAATAGACTTTTTTGTTTTCTTCCGAAACAATTTGTGACTTGGATTTGATTGTTGAGTTTTTTCTCGTCGAGCAGATTATGTGCCATACATTTCATACAATTCCTGAATTATTTATTTTTTTATATCACTTGAAAAAATGAAATATTAGCTTGATAACACTTGACTCTAGTGATGCTATACAGTGAAGACATTCAAATCTGGTTGACATCATTAGCGTTGGTTTGGGATAAATAAATAGGTAGTACTCTATTCAGTGCTTATACTTTTCATATTCAAATATATTTTATTGGTATTAAAATTATAAATTTCATTACTTTCCAAACAAATCCCTTGAATTTGATTTCATTTTTCCTAAACTAGTTTTTTATTCGAAAATAGATTCAGATTATCTCTGAATTTATATCTTTATTAATTGTTGGGAACGACGTCCAGGTTTAATAAAAGCTATAAAGAGAACCACGAATTGAGACATTTTAGGACTTACTATGATTTCGGCCAAATAAATGATGAAAATTTACACAAAAAGTATAATTTTCCACTAGATCATTTTGATAAATTAGAGTTTAGGCAAGGATTAGCTCATATGCTAATCCGGCGAAGAAAATTTTAGGAATTTCCAATGTATCATGATCATTTCAAAACGTTCAAATTTCTAACACCCTTTGCTTTAGGGATAATGGAATACTAAAATCATTCACCACGAATGATTCATAGACCTAGCTGCTATTCAAATTTTCCATGTGTGAATAGCTGTATGCTTTATTTGAGAACAGATTGAATAAAAATTAAATGATCCGGAATATTAAGAATTCGAGTTTAAAGACTGGTTTTGTGATGAAAATCATACTATTATTAGTACTTTTGATGCTTTTAGTCCTTAACTCAAACTGCAGTGAATTATATGAAACTCTGTTTTCTCTCATCTAATAATAGCTTCGGATTGACTCAAATGAACAATGAATTCGTCCCAATCAGAGAGAGCTCTGATTTTTGCGTGCAGTCCATAACACGCGACAAATACTCGTCTTCTGTCAATCTGTTTCTCGTTTAGTTTCAAGTAATAGAGTAATAGAGTTGTAAAACTTGTTCCCTATTTTCACTGTTATTTGAGAGCAGTTCTGTCATCAGTTGATGTCGAGAATGGAGTTTCCATAGAGATGTTCAGACACTCACTATTCTAAAGTCAAAGCCAGGTATAGCTCTCTGATAGACAAATAGCTCCCATTTATTCCAAGATATCGAATATCGAGAAAGAAATGGTCGAACAAAATTCAACGATTTGATTGACTAATCTGTTTGTATCATAAGAACATTCGTCAATACAAACGACTAATGCATTGGATGTCAACACAAGTCGTCTCTTATTCTATGGACTTTGAAAACCAATGAGTTCTTGACTTGAATTCAGAATTCAATACAAAGACAACACCAATGATCTGTTTATTCCTAATAATTCTCTTCTTTTTCGCCAGATTTTCGTTTACACTCCGATAATCTGAACTCAAAATGAAATAATATAAAAAAATCCATAATAATTGTATTTATTTTGAGCATGTTGAATTTCATTAAGGATAGTATCTGTTGGCGGTAATAATAGCTCTTCCTCTTCATTACACTCAAGATTATTGTTTTGATAGAATATCAATATATTTATAGATGTTTTTCATTTCAATATATATTACTGAATGATCTAGTTCAACTAATTTATTAGTTAGGGACAACATTGTCACCGATTATATTCTTCTCTGGACAGCAAGCATTTGAACGGAAAAAAATCAATAAAATATTAGCCAATTATAGATATATTTTGATAAAACGCGTGATTTATGATAATATTAAAAATAATATGGGTTTCCATAACGTGAATGTATTCCTAATTATTAACTCTGATATCGTTTTGTTGAGTATGAGGTCAGTCAAAGTCAAACATTTTTACACAAAATTTCGAATAAATAATTCAGACCTGAATTCAGATAATTAGATAAAAGTAATAGAATAGAGAATAATAAGGTTTGAGACCAGAAAACGGTTCAATCTATGGCTTTATTGCACTTTTGATCTTAAAATACATGTTTTCCAATCAATTTATTATCATTTAATCAAATGACTTCGAGCACATCATTCATTTAGTGAATAAATTCTGGTAATTCTGTAATAAACTCTATACAAACAATATAGTGAGTTAGTTGAACTAGCTACAATTCTTCCTAATTATTAATTAGAAATAGTTATACAAAAAGGACTGACTTTTATCATAAAATTTTTATATTTCTTTTGTTATTTAATTTCTCTTTTTATGTGAATATATGAACTAAAAACGAGAATATAAAACGTGTTGCGATTGAACATCATTTTCAGACAATTACTCCAAACGACGCCTTCGAGTCAACCAATTATTTGATTGCAAAATAGCCATCAGTTTTATATATCATATAATAATTGGTTATATTTTATTGGCCACCGATTCTCAAATATATCGAACTTATCTCTCATTTAGAGGAGGGATATGTCTCTGAAATGTAAGCTTTGTCTCAATTTTGGTTTCTCATTTGACACTGGTGCAATCATTACAATCAAAACAAAAGAATGAACATGGCAACTCAACAAATTTGAATAATTCACACATTTATAAAAGTATGAAAGCATTGGTCTAATTTGGTTTGGCTAACAAATAAATATATGGGTGAAATATCTCTCTGCTATCCAATGATCTTATCTTTATTGCTGGATAATGTCTGAATAGGTTTTTAAATATTGGAGAATAGATTCGCCAATAAAAAGGAGAGTTCGAGAACAGAATAATTTTGCTGAAAATAAAAGTGAGTCAAACCTCTGAATCGATTTATTTATTTTTCTATTATTGACACAAATTTACGGTAATTTTCAGACCCACGAAATGTTGTGTAAAGAGTAATAAATCAAAATATGTTTTCATCCCTTTTAGAGGGAATCGCTTTAAATAAAAACAAAAGATGAGAAAAAGCATTAAACAAAATGAGAAAATCTTTTTCAAAACAACTTTTCATTGCATTTAATTAATTTGTGGAACATTTGAGTGACTCTTTGTGAACATCAAAATGAAAGACATATAAAAAGATTCATTTGAGGCCATAATGCGGACCAAATCCGAATTCAATGGTCAATAACCAAAATGAAAGCTTTTTTTTTTGAGGCATCGATACATTCATTGGCTATTTGTCTAATGAATGTTATTATTAGTCAATTGTATCCCAAAACCAATTTATTTGCAACAAAACCAATGCCTCTCTTATTATGAAGTATTGAAATAATAGTGTTTTGTATATTAGAGGAAGAGATGGAAGAGTTGCCCAAAAGCAGCAAAAATTAGAGAAAAACCAAAAGCTTTGCTTTTCGTCGATTCAGTTATGTTTTGGTCTCTGATCGCAATCCAATTATTTCGTCGATTTTATTGAGCGCTCACTTCGAGTCACTTCCATATAAACTCGTGTTTTGTTTTATCCACTCTTTTGATAGAAAATCAAAATAATATTCACGATATTAATAGTTATGATAAAAAGCTATAATTTTCGAGCCGTCGCTCTATTTATTTAATCAGATAAACTCATTGATAGTCAGAGTAGTCCCCAAAAATATCACCTTTGCTTAAACGCTTACATTGCCAATTTAAGCAAGATTAAAATTAAGCACATTATTTTCAGCTTTTAAATTATTAAATTTTAATTGTAATCTTGGACATTGTTGCCGATAAAATAATCTGGAGAATAGCGAGGAACTGATTGCCACAACTTTAAGATCCAACACTTATGACACTTATGTCACTTTCAATTCCTATTAGAGTACTCCGAATAAAGGGAAAGTCCAATCACTACAAGCAATACAAGAGATCCAATCGAGAAAAATATCTCTTCTCAAAAGATCATTGCTTTGTATATTCAGTTAAAGTCAGACATAACCAAGGGCAATCACAAGTAAAGGGTGGATACAATTCAGGGGCTTCTCCAAAACAACCCCCTATTGGAAGGATTTTTCAATAATTTCTCCTTTAGATTAACCCATAAATGATTTGATCTAATGATTGAAAAAGTGGGTGAAATCTAAACGAGAGAACCTTTTGGTGATATTCATATAATCTAATGAATAGTTGTTCACATTTGGTGAACAAAGAAGAAGACTCTAATCGAAAACTGTTTCACTAATTATATTGTATACAAACAAACAAAGTATTTGAAGGCATTCCCGTTCGAAGGATTGGATCTCTGATTAGATTAGAGCATCGTTTGGACGACTCCGGTGTCGATTCAATTTTGATTTACTTCCCTTTTATTTGTGAAATAAGCAAAAAAATAATTATCAGATCCAAGCGATTACTAAATCGATTATTGATTGAAATCAAAGCATCAAACGATTAAAATTTGTTATTATATAACATTACCTAATATTTGAATTTTTTCTAATTTTATTGATTTTTATACATTTAGAGTAAAGACAATTTATTTTCACACTAATCGAAGTTCGCTGTTATTTAAGATTAAATTTCTTTTCAACAATTGTAACAAATCAGTGACACCCAAGCATTCACCTCGACTCAGAGCAGGGGCTTACAAAAAATATTCTCAGAAGGGGATCAGGAGGTGAATGTTTGATTCTCAATAAGCCTTGAGCATGTCCATACACCTAATTTTAGACAAATTTTTTAGCTCGAGGAAAGATGAAAAGAAAAAACATTTTTTAGGGTCAAATTCTAAAGAGGTGTCTTGACATGGGCTTGGTGATCACTGGTAACACATATTTGGAATTGAGAACAGAATCTTTTGTTAAATTCAAATCAAAATCTGTATATCAAGTGAATAAATGAAAGCGAGGGCTTATGTGTTGTCAGGCCTTCATTAAAAGCCGACTCACTTTTAAATGACAAACTTTTTCATGTCTCAAATTATTACTTCTATTTGGAGACAGAATCACGCGATTTGAATGACAGCATCGGCTCTACTGTTCTCTCTTCAGACGATTACTCTTTTCTGCACAACTGTTCGCAATTGTGTCGTACTTTCACTTAAATTAATTCAAATAATTGATTCAATCGAGAAAAGAGCCAAAAGCCTAATAATTACAGCATTTAAACAAAAAACTTGTCGGACACCAAAATATTAAATTATTCCACGAATTAAGAGTTTCCCTAAACTGAGCCCTAATTTGCATTCATTTCATAATTCAAATTCCATTACATTATTATTGAGTTTCTAATCAATTGAAGTTAAATTCAATTTTTCTATGAACTTCAGTTTACTTTATTATAATTCTTTCAACTAATAGATATATGCTCTTAGTAAATTAAGAGAAAATAATAAGCTTGGAAATTGCTTCAACTAAATAAACGAGTTTTAAGATCAATAGTCAATGAAATCACAAATTAAACGTTGAAATCGATTGAAAAGCAATAATTACATTACTATTGTATTACTTGCGATGGTCTGTGACTTCACTAAAATGTAATTTTGATTTCGTTGAGAAACAAATGGAAAGCATTTATTGATTAAAATCTATTCTAAAATTGAATGTATAGTAAATGTATTGGAGAGATAGGAAATATTGGCAGCAATTTGGTGGAGCTCTAAAGGATTAGTCTGTAATGTGCTCGATGTCAAGCAATACCATCCAATTGTGTACCACTTCTGCACTTTTACACCATTTTATGCATTAAGTTAGTCGTGAAAAATGTGGCGTTCAATACATTCAACGCTAGCTATCAAATGTTGTATTTTACAAATTGATTGAATGCTATGAAAACTATATCTAACGTCAATTCATCCAAAGTTCATGAATTCTTTGCCTACAATATAAGTAACCCAAAGAATAGGATCTGATATTTGCCTTCTCTTTGCCCCAAATGATTGATATTAGAGTTTCAGTTTTGAGCCTGTTCCAAATACTTGATTAATTCGTTGTTATAAATATTCAACATTGAAATTCTTTTAATAACATCTTTCATATAAACAACGAGAGAAACGCCGATCCATTGAATCAATACTTCTCTTGTTTAGAGTGTATCACAATTTTCTCCTCTCAAAGTACTCAGAGGTATAGTTTGATATAATTGTGAGCATTTGAGCATGCCAATTTCACTAATATTCAATTTACATTCAATCCATTAAATTTTTGTAATTTTTTCCCAAGAATTTTATTTTTTGAGTTCTTTCAAATAAAATGTATTCTAAGGTTATATATATTTTATTCATAGAGTAATTCAAATGAAGGCATGGATTTTATTCACACTTTTTTAAAATACATTATTTCAAAACATGTTATGATTGACGGCAAGCATTCACTTAAATTTTATGTCAATCTAATGTCTTAAATAAAAATATCAGCCTTTAATCAGTGGCGAACAGTGCAAAGGGCTTTCCATTATTATAATAGTATTGGCAATAAGTAATGCCCAAGCACCTCCAGCCAGGGCAAGTGTTCATAGAAGCAATTTAAAAGAAATTTTCTTCCAAAGGGAGTACACAACAAAGAGGGTAAACTATCTCAGAACAGATCTGAATGGGGTCCCATTAACCAAAAAAAAAAAAAAAAAAAAATAAGGGGGTATTTGATGTTTGGGTAACACTGGATAATACAACATTAGTTGTGAAGGATAATAAACATTCAAATTTTCTAAGTATTTTAGACAAATATATCTCCTTGTTGAAACTTTGAAACGATTATCATTTGTATGATTTCTTGAGACGATATATGAAAATGATTTTCAGTTAACATAACTTTCAATGAATGGCAATATATTTATTATATTGTTTTTGAAAAAATTGATTAAAAATTTGTAAAACTATAACATTAATAATGTTTTCATTTAAAGTTTGATAATTTAAATTTGAAAAATTAAAAGGAGTATTGATTTTGCATTTAATGCTTTCTTAAGTTGTTGGAACATGATCATATCTTGTTTTAATTATCTCTATAAAAGGGTTATTCTTTGGTGTAATACAAAAGCTCATAGAATATCAAATTCTTAGCTTTGATCAAAAGTTGGCTCAAACGGTACGAATAAATGGAAAAGTTATTGATTATAAGATTTACCTAGTGGCTTATAATATTTTAATAATAGATTAAACAAGTCACTCAATAATAAATTATCAACAATATTGGTTTTAAATTGAAAGCCTAGATGTTTTGAGAGCTGTGAATTGCTTGATAAAAATACCATTGATTTTCAAATAATTGTTATTATTTGAAATTAAATAAAATTATTCAAAATAAATACTAAAATAATGTTTTGTTTAATAAACAAAACCATAATTTGATTAAATGAATGGTTCGCTAATCGATATATCTTTGATTTGTCCAAAGAGTTGACTGAATTGACGACAATTTCAGGGAAAATAACTCCATTAGGAAAGTGTTTTCAAATCGAGCTCTGCTTTGGTTTCGATTCATTTGAATTATCCTCTGAGTAATGTTGGAGTAATTTAGATCCGAATCATTTATTTCAATAAAATAAAGTCTTTTCTATGTAAACAAAACTGAATGAAATTAATTGCTAGAAGAGAATTGCATTCAATTAATTTCCCGTTCGAAACAAAATTAAAAACATGGATAACATTAACGCTATTGAACCCAATATTTGAATAATTGAATCATCGTTTTCATTGAAAATTGTTCTCTTCAGAAGACATTAATTCCGTTAAAATAAACCATTAATTAAAATGGATTTTATTCCAATTAAGAGCTTTTTTCACTAATTCACTCATTTTGTTGCTTCATTTTACCCAAAAATTGATCTAAACTTTGGCTACTTTTCAGTTTTGTATCACTTTTTACGATAATTTAGTCCAATATTTCAAATCAATTGAATTACTTTTTTAAAAATTTCCAAATATTCGATACATTTATCTAATGATTCGCGAGTTTGTAGTTATTGACAATTCAACAGTAAATCCAAGATAAAAGTATTTTTTTCAGCTCATTTGGAGTATAGATTTTCAATAAAGTTTTATGTATAGAAGAAAGCCATGAGCAAGGTAATAGCCACCATGCAATATTATAGCAATTGCATACTTAGGGGTAATCACATCTCCAATTCTAATGATTGTCTGAATCATCCGTTAAAATGGTTAAGAAGTGATTTTGAAGATTTAATATTTGCTTATTTCTCGACTAATTCACAGTTTTTGATACATTTTAATATATTTTCCGAGTGTTGCAAATGAATTCTCGTTAAAAAAAAAGGTTTCAATTGATTAATGAATATAATATAATAGTAATGATAAATACATTTTAAGCCCTAATTTACACGAAAATATCATTAAACACATTCATTAGAAATGTAAATGTCTTCAGATCTGGAAAAAGAGTCTTTTGATGGCTTTCACCAAAATTATTTAAATTTGATAATATTTAAAAAAGGATAAGAAAATTGTTTTCATTGAGATTTAATTACATTTCAATCAATCGATGCAATGTTTAACAAATGAGAAACTAAGCCCTCATTTATTTGAATGTTACATAAGAGAGGTCATTTTTAAAAGTCTACCGTTTTAGAATAGTATACCTAATTTAATTGTGTAAGGTTCTTTCATTGGTAACTCATATTCATATTCAAGTATCCAATTAAAGCTTTAAATAACTCTGAAGTGAATGGAATTCTTATATTAAATGAAATTTTGAAAAATGAAATTAAGTCGAGAAATGTTAGCAATTAATGCAAAGAAACACTTATTTACACAAAACTATATAAATTTGAATATAAAATGTTATTCACGTGAATGCATCAGAAATACATTAACATAAATGTTAGCCAATTGATGGCTCAGCACATGTTCTGACACAATCATAAAAACTATTAGCAGAGCATCAGATTGAGAACTGACTCCTAATTTAAATGTTTCTCAAATGGTTGACAAACTATATAAAGATGTGTTTTTCCTAATGTTTTGATAGTCCTTATAATCATTGATAAGTATATGAATTTCATCTAACAATAGGTCAGAATATTGAAGAATTTCAGTGAAGAATATCATCAAAAATTCATTGAAGACATGAATAGATTGTAAGCATTTGCCGGTCTCTGGAATTGTCACTCAATTTAATTAAGATATTGATTAAAGTTTGATAAAAAGAGACGTTTTTCTCATAACTACTCCGAAATGAGATAAATGAATGGATTGACTCCAATTCCCACAACTTATTAAATTCTTGTGTTTTAATCCCTTTTTGATTTCCTATCTCTTCTTATAATTAAATTCGGTCTCAAATTGGTTTTTTATCGTTTTCCTAATTAACATAACTAAACATGTTCATTCTTTGTCCGATTTGCCTATTCATGACAAAATTGAAAACAGATTCTCTAAATATTTCATTAATTTTCGGAATTCAAACAAAATTATAAATGAGTGAAATTATATGTAAAATTAGTTGAGCAAGATGAGCTTTTCTCATAACCAAAAATATGTGTCTTGCAATTTATGTCATTCGAGTTATGGGATGTGGAGTCAGATATTGAATAAAAAAAATTTCTTGAATTTGTTGTCACTATTATTAGGAATTATTTGGCGAAACTATAGAAGAAAATTGATTTGAAGTGAGGGTCAGCGCAATATTGTCGTCACATTATTCTCAAGTTGTCTATAATTTATAGGCTTTTCATTTAGATCATCGCTAAGACTGACCTATGATTGAGTCGATTCTGTGCCATAATAATAGTTTGGATCTTAAAAGAGGGCAATTCGTAACAAAAGTGCGTTCAAAGAGATGTTGTAAAGGAAGCCATACATACATTAGACTCTATATATAGTGTTATCGTTTGATATAATATTATAAAACAGAATCTGAATGTCGACGAAAAACAGAACTCGAATACAAATCGATTCCCCGGAGGTGTTCCCCATTACTTCTGTGACTTTTGTTTCTCAATTCGTACCAGTCTTTCAAAAACCTATAAAATTGAATTTGAATTCCAGTCAATGAATTCTCGTAAATGTGATCAACGATTGCATCAATTTATCCATTAATTTGATAAAAGACCGCATTTTTCCAAACTTTTCTCATTTATTAATTTTGGTTCAAAAGAGAAGTAAAAACTCATTCAAAAGTCGCAAAAAATTTCATTTAATATTTAAACTCAGATTTAATCAACAGATTAAGTCTTAAAAACCTAAAAGAAGTTAAAAATTTAAACTCAGCTAAAAATATTCGATTTTGACGTTTTCTAAGTTTATTAAAAATGATGAAAAATTTGTGAAACTTATGATATATCATACTAGAGATGTATTATCAGAATGTTTATGAGCTCGAAAAATAATTTACTTGAACAAAAATTGGTTGCAAACTGTTGTGTAAATGTTCTTAAATAAATTGAATTCAAGACATTTTATGTGAAAATCAAGTGAATTAGGACTCGATTTGGGAGAAAACATGTGATCACATAAGTAAACTTCAATTGGGATGGCCTTTCATTCCCTTGAGCCTCTATATTATATTAACCCAACTACTGTCCACGATTAGATTGCACAATTAAATAATGGAAAAATCAAGCAAGTGGCATAATAACTGCCCAGAGTAACTCAGATTAAGTAAGAATCAGTAAAAGAGATTATTCTGTAACCAGTCGTTGGAATTATTATCGTTTTATTCAAATACTTCCTCAATATTTGACTTTTATTTATTCAAACAATAATTCTCATATGACTTGCCTTCAAATTCAATCATCAAATTCCGTTTCTCTACATTTCTTAAAGCGTTTTCATTGTTTTTATTTATGCGAAGAAAATATATAATAAATCATAAGAATTGAGCTCAAAATTCAAAGGAAGATATTAAACAGAATTTTTTACTTAATATATCAAATAACTGCTCTTTTATTTGATATTTTCAAAAAAGCGGGGGATTTGTGGGGAAAACCATTAAATCTCATTAAATTACACATCAATTAAATTCATAAAATCTCAAATTTTGAATGATTTTAATTTAAATGATTGGATAAAAGTAGTATCAAATAGTAGTTGAAAAATGTTTAAATATTTTAATAGGATTTCAAACTCAGCGAACAAAAGATGAAATAATTTGTGAGTTTTTGCAATAAATGAAATATATGTACATTTAATAAATGCCTCATTTGATGCCTTTATTTAATTATTGTTTCGAATAGTTTTGGCAGAAAATTAAATGAATTTGTCTATAATTTGGAGGAAAATCCAATTCCAATTAGTAATGAGCAAGGGGGTATAGCAAAAACATCTCCTAATTTTTTGTTCGACCGGACCACCCCTCCTAAGGTCGAGTACCTTGCCTATTACTAATTCTGATATTGAAGTTTTGCGGCGAAATTCTCTTTGACAGGACTTCCAGTGTAAACATCGATTCCTTACCTTAGTTTTGTCTTTATTTTTGCTGAAATAAGTACCTGGAGCAGTTTTAAGTCACAAACGAATGTTTTATTGTCAGCTAATTAAATGACTTCCAATTGAACTGTTGGCCAACAAAATGGTTATATTAATTGAGTAAACAATCCATAAGTTATACAATTAATTAAGAGTCAAATTCACAGAAACAATGTTTAAGTTCTGTTTTGTGCCCAAAATATTTAAAAAAAATTTGAAGTTTAAAATGAGTCCGTTTTTGGGCTTTTATTTGTATCGATATTTGATGATTGGTTTCAGAACTATCTCTCGTCAGAAACAGATGTTAAATAACAAAAGTGAAGCCAAAACTAGTAGCGAATGAAAGGCAAAATTTTTGTGATTTGACAAATTGTTGGTACTATGAAACAGACGAATACAGGAAAAGAACCGCAGGTTATATGTGTTGAGTGAAAAATACGTAACACAAGTCATAGTAATCGTATTGCGGTCTTAGCTTTCATTCCGGTACTGATTCCACAGAGAAGGTGTCTATCGATTGCAGGCTAACTATAAAATGCACATAAATATCACTATCGAATCAAATTATGGAATTCCATTCATTTATCTTCAATTTGTTCGGAATAATTGAATCCTATTTTATTGCTTAGAAGACAATTCCTACTTATTTTGTTTTACAAGTGATTGAACAAGCTCAATATTTTATTTCGATATTCCTATGATTGCCACAAAAATGGGTTATAATTTAAATGTGCTTTTAAAAGAAAGCAAGAATTGTGATACTTTTGTTCACTAATTTGGAGTTTTTTTTTCTTCTCGGATAGCCTTCAAAAGACTGTTCTTTAAATAATTGATTGATTTTAGGCTTTATTACTGACTATAAACTGTTGATGTAATGGTCTTTCAATACATTGAATTTTCGATTGGGTTTTAATCAGGGGTGCGCAGGGGGGGGCCTTTTGATTTGGCCCCCCCCCCTAAGGTCAAAAAGTGTGATTTGGCC
>JAQGBD010000254.1:0-37892 GCA_034698165.1 Punctoribates punctum | reverse complement strand
TCTGATTACTGTTCACACAAATGCCCATAATTTGAGATAAACTGAAGACTTTGTCAGAAAATTTTTCTCTCCAGACATCAATAGATTGAACCAAACCCTCAATTATGTCATATCTTTCGAAGAATTCATTTTTGGATTCAATCGAAACAATTATTTGTCTCAATATTTCGATATTCGAAGGATTTGCTGAAGAAATCAGTTCTGAAATAATTGAATCGAAATCTTGAGTCAAATCTGTTTCAGATAACGAGTGGTTTAATAAACAGACGAAGAGTTTTATTACTTCGGTTTCGACAAAACGGGTTTCGGTTTTATTCAAGAAATGCCACAAAAGTTGAGGAATTGTTTTAATATTTGATGAGTTGGTCAGAGAAGTACTCAAAAACCAATTTTGTGCCAAACGGTGAACACAAATATCGTTAAGACATCTGAAGAACGAAAATTTAAGCGAAGATTTGTTGCTATTTATCACTTCTGTCGATAGGATTTCAATAAATTTAAGACAATTTTGTTGACAAACAAAGAGATCTCTGTCCGCAAGAAGTGAACCACAAATACGTAATTGGATTGCAATTAGACTCCAATCACTGCAGTCGTTGTTTGCCATCAATTCATTTGAAGACAAATCGATGGACTTTTCTAAACATTTGAGAACCGATTGTTTTTCCACTGAATTCAGATCCAAATCATGTCTTAAAAAAGTGAACAACTTTTCGATGAGAGTGTCGTCTCTATTGACTGAAAGACAATCATTTAATACGATTTCCAATACTTTCAAAACTTTTGAAGAATCGTTTGTTTTAACCATATTTTGAAAAATCAATTTTAAACACAAAAAGATTTGAAATGTATTTAAAAATAGTTTGAAAGCCTCTCAAAGGTCTGTCCCTTAATGTAAACAACGGTTGAGAGCGTCCTCTCTATGAATGACTCAAATGAGGGCCAAAACAGTGATTCAATCGTTGTTTACATTTTGTACTGAAATCAAATCCAAATAATGACTCAAATCTTAAGACGAAATCAAATTTTGTTTCGTTGAAAATGAATTATAATTCGGTTTCAATTCTCTTGTTTTTCATCTCAATTAAGCAAATAATTTGTGGTAAATATCATTTAATATTTCATTAAAACACTTTTGAATAAAAAATTGGATGAAATTAATTGCAATTTGCAATACAATTGACACCACATTTGATTGCTGTCCAACAGCTGAAGTCGACATTTCAAGTGATGGTCCGGGAGTTCTGGACATTCCCATCACATTCAGTGCCAAACTAAAGGGTGAAACGCCTATCGATGTCAGCAAATTCTGGTATGTCTTCGAGGATAACGTCCCAGTATATCCCCAAAACAGAGGGGAAGTCCTATCAGACAGATCTGCAAACTTCACCATAACTTACGATTCAAGCAGAGTATCGGTCAAAGAGTATAAAATGAATGTCCAGGTCTTTGTCAATATATGGGGATTCAAGGGATGGATGATAGCCGACAATCAGATCACTTTTCAATTGCAAAGTATTGAACTTCTTTTGGATTCGCAAATATTTAATCATTTGATATCTCTTCAGATGGTTTGATAGTAAATATAAGTTTGGATCAGTCGGGAGTATTGGCCGAAGCGTTACTCAACTCAAAAGTGGCCGCAAATCGAACCGTAGAGATCAGGGCTCAAATACACGGACCCGAGTTTGTGAGGAATGCATCCAATAGTTATATCTGGCGTTTGGACGGCCGTACTTTAGGCCCCTACGCGACACCCGAACTGAACTATACGTTTGTGAATAATACAAATTATGAATTGGATTTGAGGGTCTCCTCTAATATATCGCTTCCAAAATCAAATATCACTAAATTTGGTCACAGAGTTCAAAAAATTATAGTCAGAAATGAGTTAAAGAATATGAGTGTCAGCGGAAATACATGGCTTTTGGACGGAGCTCTGCTTCAACTTCAAGTTAACTGTACGGGCGGTGATCTCCCCTTCCGATACTGCTATGACTTCTTCCATACAAAACAAACAAACTATTCGTGTGTTCCCCAAAAACTTTACAGAAAAGATTGTTATTTTCCAATCACTCATTACTTCCCAAAAAACGGAACTTATTTTATAGAAATAATGGTTTTTAATGAAATCAGTTTCAAACACAAAACCATTTCGGTTAAGGTTTACGACAGTGAGTATCCATTGACGCAAATATTGTCTGAAGTTTGAAAAGTCACTAATTTTTCTTTTATTTGTCATCAGTTGTGCGAAAAACTCAATTGATTTTTGTGATACTCCCGATCATGAGCTCAATACTGGCCATCATTATAATAGTGGTCGGAATCGCATATCACTTACAACAGCGCCAGAGAATGAATTTGACTCTCGAAGTGGCGGACTTTGACTTCCAAAACGACGACAATCTTATGGTTAAAACATTCTTCGAAAGACTTCGCGAATCATTAGCCACAGCCTTAAGAGAAACGGTTACCTATCCCTGTAATCCTTGCACTCGACCTAACAATTGCGAAGATTTAATCGACGACACACTTTCCGAAGAAGATAACAACAGAAACAATAACAGAACTCATATCAATACCAGTGCTGTCGTCAAGTAGTTTAACCCGAAAACCTTTTTTGTAAATAATGTAATTTAATAGTTATTTATTGTTTTACTAATTAATAATTAATACCAATAAACGATTTTATCAGAAAAACGTTTTTTTTAATTTATTTGATATTATCTATGATTACAAAAGACTAAATATAAATAAATTCCAAATAATAATAATAATAATAATAATAATAATAATCTTAAATATAGGTATAGTTTGTTATTTGTATTTAAATTCAAAAATCCTAATAATCGTATCGTTTAATAGTTTTTTTTTATTAAAATCCAAAAACGGTTTAAATAAAAATCTGAATGACTGGAGAGAAACGACTAATAAGTAATAACTTAATGAATGGATTATCCGAACTATAATCGAGTTAAAGGACTTGAATTGCACTTCAATTTATTCAAATCAATTGTGCGGTCACTGACTCCTTATGTGGTCAATGAAATGGAGCACAAAATGTAATTTCAATAATCTTAAGAATATTCAACTTATGATCATTTAATTGGATAAAAATTGAGAGAAAATAGGAAAATAGGAGTAAAAGTGTTTAACAAACAGTTAATGAGTGGACTCTATGTCAGTCCCAACCCTAAGTATTGAACCAAAGAAGGGAAAGGATTAAGTGGTGAGTCGAAAGTCGTTTTTTCGATAACATGAATAAAAACATTTGTTTTCTAAAAATTTGCTGAAAAACTGTCATTAAATTGCATTCGAATCTTATATATATATATATATATATAGAGAGAGAGAGAGAGAGAGAGAGAGAAGAAAAGGAAAGAGAGATATATTCCATAATTATATCATTAATTATAATAATATTTTCAATTGAAATGAATTAAAACTAGAATATCACTAAAATAACAAATTATTTTCGTTGTCTCACATCTTGAGGTTTGGACCGATCCTGAGCTCCTTTCCTATGAAAGTCAATAACAAGTTTGAGAGAAAAGACTAAATAAAAGCCGAAATATATTTACGGTTCTGTGTTATTGTCGTTATCTGTTTCATCGAAATCTGGTTTTATTCTTCGTTTTTCATAAATGAAGATAATTGTACACAAAATGACAACTTCTGCGACAATACCTAAGAAGGGCCACAAAGCGCCCAATTTGTCTGTTGGCACAAACAGAACAGTTATTACCAATAAATTATTCATCATTTGAGACAAACCTTTGACTCTTAGAAGAATAGTGTTATTGAAGCTGAAGTCCCCGTTGTTGGCCATACATACGTAGAAGAACCGGTCAGAGGGGGAGACCTTCTCGATTGTCAGCGTCTCTTCGGTTTGGTTAAGGGTTTGAATGCGAACTCTTCCGGAATCGTTGGGATCGAGTTTCACCAATTGCTTGTTATCGTCGTTTTCCTCACTTTCATTGAATTTAAACCAGGTGATTGTCGCTTCTCTTTCATAGCCTTCCATTATTTTACACCTGAGCTGAAAGCGCTGTCCCTCCACTATATTTGCTGACCTGTAGTTAGTCTTCTGGAACTCGTGGAAGGGCTCTAACCATGGCTTAGCTAAAGAGACAAAATTGAAATCAACATCGAATCAAAATAAGTGATAATCACTTACAGAGCACTTTAATTGTCGCCGAATTGGATTCAGCGCTGGGATCAGTACAACTCCAGACACCGATATCTCTAATCAAATAAAACAATCGATAAATTGATTACAAGAATAAAATTCAAAAGTCTGTTAGTTTACCCCTTTTCGGCTTTCGAGATGACCAGAGAGTAGTCCTTTGGATCGATAATAATCCTATCCTTAGTTTCTTTGGGCAAATCAGTTGTGTCCAAACCGTCTTTTCTCCTGAGAGCCAAAATTACTCATATAAGTGGGTGAATAAGCAAAGGCAAACACTAACCAGATCCAATTGATCACTTTGGGCTGATTGGCTGCGACGGTGTAGTTGCAGATGAGGTTCAAAGCCTTGTTCTCATTCAGAAGAATCGGTGAATTGGTTTGAATGGCGCTCTCTTTCATTGGATATTAAATTTAATTTAATATCAGTTTTATATAAATTATTGAAATTTGTTTATATTTTAGAGAAAAGCCTTTCCATTGAATTAATAAAATGATAAACAAATGAATTATTGGTTTTCTAAACAAATTGTAATTCAATTTATAATTGAATTAAAACTTCAGTTTTGAGAGCAATGAAAACAGACCTGAATTGGAGCCAAACGGCAACGAAATGAATACAGAAAACAATAAAACAATTATTTTATTATTAATATTATTATTGATTTGCTTTGAATTCATTTTTGTTTATATTATAATCAGTTTCGATGAAACAAATGCTAATAATTGAGTGAATGTTGAAAAAGTTGTTAACATTTGATATGAAACCGAAGATAAAAACTTAAGTAATTGAATAATAGCCGAGATTTTCAAATAAAATCCATTAATAAATGCGATCAGAAGTGAATTGAGTGCCGATTGTGTCGATCGACGAACAAAACTATTGATTTTTATGTTACGTAATGACACAGAATAGAGTGGAGTCGAGTCGAGTAGAGCTCACTCTCCACAACTCACACAACAATCTATACTCCACTCAAACCCTTACTCTTCTTGATTTAGAGGTCATATTCCTAAACATTTTTATAATTTGATCCAAAATTATATTTAATCGAATGAGCAAGGTTAACTCATCGCCTTCATTTTGACAAATTCACTGCTTTGCCAATAATTGTTAGTTATAATTATTGTAATTAAAGATGGGCTCAGTTTTGAGGAACTGATATGACATTCCTTTCCTCTAATTTTTTTTTTTCGTTAAGAATCCCTTTTATCGATAAACTAATGAAAAACTAAAATATATATTAAATTAATTTTGTTTTGTTTTCAATTTAATCGATTTGTTGTAATTCAATGTCAAATAGAAGTGAGATTTGCGGCACTTTTAATGTCTGTAAACTCTCGTCTTTTGCGGCATATCTTTCATCTCTTCTATTAGTTTATCTTAAAATCAATTATAATTGACATTAAATATATTAATACTGAATATAAGGCCAATAATTAAGGTTTGTCCTCAAATTTCTTGAGATATTGAATAAAAGCGAAGGAAAGCCCTCTTTTAGTTTCTAATGTATATTCTCTTTGGATCATAACTTATCAAAAACTTATTTTTGTTTTTTAGCTCAAATGTTATAATATTTATGTTAAGTCTAACGATATGGTGAATTGATCTTGTACAATCTACATTATGGTATAACATGAATATCAAAACACTGATACTTTTTCCCTTTAAATGACAAATTGGTGTCATTTTTATAATATTTCATTATTTGGCGAATCATTAATATTAAGCAAAATATTAATTAATTGAATAAAAGTGAAAATTTCTTATTTTTAATTCAATTTCATCAAAATGTCTGTATTTTTATCAGTAATGAAAAAATTGTAATCTTTTGCACATTTTTCAGTTTCATTGAGCTTTTAAATGGAATTTTGTTATGCAATTTGAATAATAAATATTTTTAGTTATAAACAAGGTGATTCTGATATATTCAATCTAGTTTTTCGATTCAAAATCATATTTTATGAAGAGATAACCGAATTTATAAGTGATTGAGCAAGATACTATTAGACTCACCCCTCACTGTGATGACAACTGATGCCTCGTCATTAGAAAAGCCGTTATCGACAACACAGGTGTAGGACTTGCTGTGAGACTCAGTTATGTTCCCAATTATAAGAACAGAGTTGGGATGGGAGTCATCGTTGGCTTTGATTTGAAGGTTCAACTCATTTGTCTTCTCATCAAAATCTTCGTTTCCTGAGAGCAACAAAATTTGAGACTCAAATTGTTAACAGATTTGACAAACAATTATAATCAGGGATAGAATCAGACATATCAGCCTTTATTTTAAGGAATATAACATTAGTGAGCATGATACTTTAACTAATTACCATCTTTAATATCCACTGATTAAATCATTTTACAAATTTCAATGACATTTAATTTATGAAAATTAAAATCAATTGAAGTATTAAAAAGTTTCTGACAATTGAGTAGTGGATCAGATCAAAGAGAATTACCGACAATCCATTTAATTTTGCCGAACGGATATCCGGTGTAATCACATTCTAAGCGTAGTCTTCGTCCGATTACAACACTCTGAGGGCTAACGAATGGCTTTACTCTAATTGGAGCTTAATTGGGATCAATTAAATCGGCTGAAAACTCGAATTATAAGTTATACCTCTGAGTTGAATCAATTGTCCAAATTGAGAGCCACCTCTCGATGACATGGAACTAATCAAACAGGAGTAGTCGCCGGCGTCAGCAGAGGTGGCATTTCTTATGATTAGTGTAGACTTTTGGGAATTTCTTCTTTCATCGTTTGTTATTTTAATACCATTTTTATACCTTTAATTAAAAATAGAGTCATTTGAAGAAAGAATGGTTTTGTTGATACCATTGTATATCAGAGTTGTCTACTGAGTTGTCGGAGAGATCATTACAGTTGAGAACAATTGTGGAAAATTCTTCTTTAATTTCCTCGAAAGTTATGTCTGAATGAGTGGAAGAGTCGGGAAAAGAAGTGATGGGTTGGGATGTGATCACATCTATGCGATGATTTGCACGACTAAAGCTGTTACAGCGATACACTCCTGAGTCGGCAGCGGATGCATTGGTCACCGTTAAGGCCTCGACTCGAGTCAATTCAATGCCTATCCATCGCTCAAAACTAATTCTATTGCTTTCACTGATTGCGATCTCATTTCGAGTCCATTTCGGAGCATTGAATCGAGACATTCGACACTTTATTGTAAATGTTTGCCCCCCTTCCACATACTTTGGTCCGCTGTAAACTACATCATTCACTTTAGCCCAATCCGGGCTATTTTGTTGAACTGATGGGGCAAAAAAATCATTTAAGAATTTAATCTAGTTCAAAATATAAATCTGGTGAAATGTAATTCGTAATAATTAGATTTTTCAATTATAATTTTGTGCTGGGTGGAGTGCTCCTGATTATATTATTATTCTAGTAAGAACAAATAGAATAAAAGTAAGCTAGTTGCCAATTTCAACAAAATGTTTCATATTGTTTCAAATTAGAAGTGAGTCTTAAAAGTAGACGAAAATTCTGAAACAAAAATAGCGAAATAAATGGCGAAACCAATTGTTTTAAGCCGAAGACTCTCAACAACTCTTTAAATAATTTGAATTATTATTATTTATGAATATTTTTAAAATATTAGATTCAATTAAAAATATGAAAGAGTCGTAATTAAATTGAGACCATGCTATTGAACTTAATTTTCATCTTGGATATTTAAGCGAAATTACTTTAAAGAAAATTTGAGAAAATATTTTGGTAAAAGACTTAATGGAATATAATTTAATTCTTGCAATTTTTGAACTAATCGCCGCTAATAACAAATATTTCTTAATATTCGAAGAGTGAAAGTTTTCACTCAATCATCTATTTGTCAATTATTATCAAATTTTGTGATTATATCGATGAAAAGTGTTGATTATTCTGATTAGTTTAGCGCTAATTTAACAGTAATTGAGCTATCTCAAATAAACTCAAATTACTGTTTCAAACAAATTTCATTTCCTAAAAGAAAATCAAAAGCACTTAAATGTTTGCATTCAATGAAATTATTTTATTTTTATGCGAAAAATATTTGAGAAAAATTCTAAAAATAACACAAATTTAAGTATTATATCAAAGAATTGGATGTCATTCAAAGTGAGGCAAATATATTGCGACAAATGATTACCTGAATATTCAATAAGTATTAACACAAACAGAATATTTATATAAAACAAATGAAATGACAAAAATGAAAACTTCATTTCGATTATCAGTTTTATTAAATTGTTTTCACTTCAAAATAGTTGCAAAGAAATTCACGTTTCAAACATTTAAATTGGTTTTCACTTGGGATGTAAATAATACTAACAAGATCAAAACCAGATTTAATACGAATACTCAGTTTTTATAACGAAAAAATTCTCATTAAATTTGGAAAAAAAGTAATAAAAACGAAACCAAAAATTACAAAACTGTTGAATCGTTGAAAAGTTTGCGCATTGAATGGTTTGGGATGAGTTGTGAGCATAACTTTGTATTATTTTTACCAAACTCTAGCAGTTGTCGCAAGTCATAGCACAGCTAATTTGGGACCACATATACCAGCCCTACCTTATCTTAAAATAACTTTTATAAACATATGCTTTGAATATAACTTAATTGTATTTAAACTTTATTATTATTTAAGATAAAGAGCGACACCACAGACATGACTTCTATCCTCTCGAATGCCCCCAAAAATGTCTGATTTTAGTCACTCTCTAATGATTTTCTTGTTGTGTATATAATTCTGATCTAAGAATTTATTTTGTGAGATAAGTCTTTTACAAGTCTATCAATTTGACGATAAGTTAGATATAAAACAACAATTCAAATAATTAAATGGGCAAATCGTCGTACCTTGTTCCTTTTTCTTGTGTAAGCTTTGAGATCAAAATTCTTTATGAGATAATTATTCGTTTATTTCAGAACATTTTTATTGAAACTTTTTTGAATTTTTATTTATTTATTTTATTGATTCTATTACTGATCTTGCTAATTTCAAACACAATTTAATATATGAATTCAATTGTATGGTATCCTTCATCTGCCTATCCCTTAATCTAAACAGTCGTATCCGTATCCGATATAATTAGAAAACATTGTTTTATAAATCAATGGCTAATTAGTAATTACGAATAAAATCTTAATTATTAAACCGGAATCGATTCTAAACGCGTTAACCATTTGAGTGATATGACAACAATTACTACTATTAATATATTGGAGTCAATTATTTTGATTCGGGATATATCACAAAAATATACAGAACTGACGGACGCATTATTTAATAATCATTAAGAAAAATAAGCTTGATGAGCATTGATTTCCACAATTTTTAATTATTGATTCGCTAAAAATCATTAAATATTAAAAGTGATTTGAATTTTGAAATTCTTTAAAAATTGAATATTATTTTAATAAATAAAGTAATCAATAGTTTTATTGAAATAATGTAAACAATGATTAGATTTCTTAATATTTGAAGAGAAAGTGAAGTAAAGAAACATTAATATTAGTTTTGGGGCAAAAGTAATGCTTTAATTTTGAATGTGTATTGAGGGTCGACCTCTGGAGGAGTATTGAGGGCGAGTGCTCTTATGGGAGAAATATTTCAAATTGATTAAACATTTTCATCAATTTAGAGACAAATCGATATTTGAAACTTAAAAATTGGTTCAATGAAAATGATTTGATATAAATATGACTTTTGATTAAAGGCAAGACATTGACTAATAAATTCTTGGGTGGGGTTCCTCTCAGATATTGGACGAGAAAATTATTATAATTTGATCTATAAATCCGTTCCAATATATTTATACATCAATTCAATAGATTTTAGTGAAAATTAATTCAAAGCCGAATACAAAGAAAATGAGAAAAATATAAAACTATTAGAATATAAGGAAATTTCAAATGAATTAAATCATAAAATCAGTGGAAATAAGAGAATATGAGGAGAGGTTTGAGTCGAATCAGAATATGTTTGTGCAGTATATCTGTCACAACAATTGACGGTATAGTAAATGGTGTCTGAGGTCAGGCTATAAGGTCTGAACGCTAGACATAAGATGGCGAACGATGGCAACGAAGGAGAAAATCTTTCTAAAAATGATTGTACGGAAGAAAGTATTGAATCCCTGAGAAAAGAAGTCGAAAGACTTAAGACACGTCTCGAGGAAGAGCGGAAAAAGCTGAACGACGTCACCTGTAAGGCGTTTAGACCATTGAGCACATCCTCTTCCAATCCCTACTATTATTTATATGCTTTAAATTATATATTTTCTCTAATTTTCTGAAAATTTTTAATCCAATTCAGTTTCATCGGCCGCCGAAAGGCTCGATAATGTAATTAATTTAAATATAAAGCCTCGGCGTGTGCTGAAAGGCCACCAGGGCAAAGTGCTTTGCTCAGATTGGTCCTATGATAATCGGCATATTGTCAGCTCATCACAAGACGGAAAACTGATTATTTGGGACGCTTTCACTACCAATAAGGTAAACCAATTCTCTCACTCGTTTCAAGCATTCCAATCAATTCTGTTTTTATTGATTGACCAGGAACATGCCATAACAATGCCCACCACTTGGGTAATGGCCTGTGCTTATGGCCCGACTGGTAATTTAGTTGCCTGCGGGTAAGTCCTCCCAATTGTATTTCCTGTTATTCCACTCTTTACTCATTGATTACAATTGTTTTTCAGTGGTTTAGATAATAAGGTCACAGTTTATCCCTTGAGTTTGGAAGAAGACGTTACCACAAAGAAGAAGAATGTGGGCACTCATACCTCCTATATGTCTTGTTGCCTGTTCCCGGGGACTGATCAGCAGGTATTTCTATTTCAATTGATTTCAAATAATTTTTAGAAAATCTGATAAAATGATGAATTTGTAAACAGATATTAACGGGTAGTGGTGACAGCACTTGTGCTCTTTGGGACGTCGAGTGCGCTTCTCTTATTCAAAGCTTTCACGGCCACAGTGGGGACGTTATGGCAATAGATCTCTCCCCTTCAGAAACGGGAAATACATTTGTTTCTGCGGTATTTTGATATTCAATTTAATTGAAGTAAATTTCTGACTAAATATGAATTCACTAAAATAGGGATGTGATAGACAAGCATTAATTTGGGACCTTCGCAATGGTCAGTGCGTCCAATCATTTGAAGGACACGACGCGGACATCAATTCTGTAAAATATTATCCGAGCGGAGACGCGATCGCCACTGCTTCTGATGACGCCACTGTTAGTCCCTTTCATGCCTTTTCTCTCTATTACAGCAAAACATTTGTAAAATTTTTAATACTTTTAGTGCCGTTTATTCGACTTAAGAGCCGATAGAGAAGTTGCCTCTTATTCCAAACAAAGCATTATCTTCGGCGTCAATTCCGTTGATTTTTCCATTAGTGGTAAGTTTCAAATCAATTCAATTTTTGTTTATTTCTTTAATCAGTTCCCTATTGTTTTGGTTGAATCCAGTGATCTATTAATTGATTGCAATTTTAATTTTTAAGAACAAATAGATTCAAATGAATGAAAATTTTTATTTATGAAAAATATATTATATATAAATTGAATTTATATACAATGAGTTAATTTGATAGAAATATCGAAAACAATTCTCTTCTAACATACGATTGAATGTCAGGTCGATTACTGTTCGCGGGTTATAACGACTATACGGTCAACGTTTGGGATACTCTTAAATGTTGTCGACTTTGTATTCTTTATGGACACGAGAATAGAGTGACGTGTCTTAAAGTATCGCCCGACGGAACAGCTCTTTCCACTTGTAGTTGGGATTTCAATTTAAGGGTAAGAGAGGACAGAGAGCAGACCTATCTCTCATATTACGGACTCAGTCACTGTAACTGTGCTTGTTATTCTGTTTTAGGTGTGGGCCTGATTCTAGTCATAATTAGATTAAGAATATTAATACGTTTAGAGTTTGTTTGCCGACTCTCTCTGTTGAGCCAAACGAAGATCAATAGGATCTGATCTTAGGGCAACTTATAAGCAATTGTGGAAAGTGTCGATCGATCAGAATATGTGACACCGAGTGAGCAAACATTGATTCCATTTGAATACTCTATGCATTCATTTCTCTGATGAGTGAATCACTGGACGATAGCTATCGACTGTTGGCTCCGGTTATTGTTCTGACAATTATTCAGACCTATTGAGGCGATTGAGGTCTTAATTAATGATTGAGTGAATAAACTTTTTATGATCAAAAGGGACCACAAATTATCAATTGTATTGAGATTTTAATGTAAACTCTATTAAAATATTAACTTAAAAAATATTTAAAAGTTTATGAAAACTCGAGTTATTAAAAAAGTTTCAAATATTATGTTATAATTGTTTTATAAGACATACAGTTATTAAATATATTTCCGATCAATCAGTGCATCGAAAGCACGAAAACATACAAAAGATTTAATTACAAAATGTTTTCTTTGCATTAAATTTGGCTCAAAATCTGTTGATTAAAAATGGCGTCGAATTATTCAAAAGAAATTTATGACACAAAAAGTCTTAACAAAAGAATTTCAAATTAGAAATGAATTGCATTTTCTCTCAAAATAAGGCACAAAATAATCACAAATTTATAATACAATCGATAAAAACCTACGAATTTCCAAATCATTTCAAAACTTAAGCCGAAATCGGGGAACAGATCACCACTAATACTGAACTGCGAACAGCTTTTGTTAATCAGTTAATTACCGTAAATAACATTTCAATTAAAATTCAAACAAAGAATTTGACAAAATTATAGTACAATTCATTCCTTCAAACATTAGTTCAATATTTTCAGAACTCATTTGAGATATGATCACAAAAATACCAATCATTTCATTTCTGTTTCGTTTAAAGACTGAACTTAATTATTGTAACCGACAATGATTGGGCTCTTTTCACCGATAATTGATCATGCTCATCTTGACAAGTTAGGAATCGGGGCACTATTTTTGGTTTAATTTCAATTACAAACTCCTTTTACATAATAAGTGCTAAATTATGCCTCTCCTCTATTCAAATGGATGTGCTGGCTAAATATGTGTACTGATTGTCATATAAATGTGACTGAGATAAGAGATGAGATGAGCATGGCACTAACACTAACAAATTAATGGGAGTTTAAAGAGTGTCTGCGATTGTCTCAAAATTGTATTTGAGTTCATCAGTCAATTCATATGATTGGAAATGCAGTCAAAAGACTATTATTTCAATTAAATTGATTTTCCTTCAAATCTATGGACGAACTAAACGTTCAAATATTGTGGACACAAATGATTGGTTGCATAGAATTCTGAAACGGATGGGGGAATGGATTGGCTTTTCAGGCCATTTGTTTCACTTATGAGCACTGGTTTTGAATCGTTTCGCAAATCAATAACTAATCAAATAATTAGATGAGAAATAGAGAACAGAATGAGTTAATAATAACTTTTATAATACTCTGGGGTTTGAATGTGTGTTAAAAATTAATAAATAAAATAATTAATCGAATGTCGAAAATTGGAACCACTTTTGTAACCATTGGCTCTCAATTTCCGAGACATCACTGTTTGGACTAAAGGGTTAAACCTTTCAAATGATCCAATTTTTTGAATACTATAGAAAAAGTGGGCCTTTTCTCGGGGTCGAGATCCCAGGCCTGTTTCATTATTTCGTAGACTTCTATGGGACAGCCTTCAGGCGATTCCATTCGATATCCTCTCTCCACATGTTTTACGACATCAGCCAAAGGCTAACAAAACATATTTATTAAAGTTTATAAAAATAGAGAATCAATTGCTTACAATTCTAGGATAGGGTACTCTTCCGAATGAATATATTTCCCACAAAAGGATTCCAAAACTCCACCTGTTTTTCAGTACACAAACAGTTGAGTCAATAAAACATTTTGTTATTAAAAATATATTAATAGAAATATAATATAAATATATATTATATTCAATAATAAGATTTAAGTTTTTTGCTCTGAAAATAATTTAGAAAAAAAAGGAGAAAAATATTTGGAGTAATATACAGTCAATTTCAGAAGGATAGACAAACGATGGTTTCTTGGGAACTACTGGTGATAATGTAACCATATTTGTATCCTCAAAATTATCAAAAACTTATTAAACTTAATCCGAGGAAACATTTGAGTCAATATTAAACGGCTTTTTGGCCGCTTTTTCGGGACTTGTATTTCGGTTTACTTTTAAAGCACTGTTTATAAGAAGAGTTATATCTAAAAATTAATTAATTGTCTTTTATAAATGATCATGGTTGTTTCAAATAGATGTTAGAGAGGGTACAGAGTTCTTCTTAAATGGTAGGACTGAAACTGTTTACTCACATATCAGACTTATTCGAAAATTTGTTGTGTCGGAGGGCTTCGGGTGCCGTCCATTTGATGGGGAATTTTCCCCCTTCGAGGTTAAAGGTCTCATCTCTGGCTAATCCAAAATCACAGACTTTTGCGATACAGTCCTCGGAAATGAGTACATTCCTTGCGGCCAAATCCCTGTGCACTACGTGTTTGGACTCTAAATAACTCATTCCGGCGCAGGTATCCGTTGCAAAGTTTATTTGGTCTTTTCGGGTCACATGAAGTCTTCCTCTGGACCTCAAATAGTCGACGAGAGAGCCCTTTGCCATAAATTCAGTGACCAAACAAATGGAAGGCCCGTCAAAGACAACTCCCAGTAATTGGACTAAATTTCGGTGCCTGAGTGAAGTCATAAGACTGGCTTCGGTCAGAAAGTCTTGAGCGGCTTTACTCGAGTCTTTCAGTTTCTTGACGGCCACTTTTTGGCCACGAAAAGAGCCCAACAGGACGTCCCCGAACTCTCCTTTGCCGAGGATTTCTCCCAATTGGAGCTCATGCATAGGGATGAGCCAACCGGCGGCTTCGAACGCTTTCCAGTCGACTCCAAACTCATTGGTTCCACTCTTAGGAACTGACTGTCGGAGTGTTGTACACAAACCGTCCGCATCGGCGATGTAGTGCTGTGCGACAGACATTCACTTAAATTGTGATAACATTAAGAAACAAATGATTACGTCTACGAGTTGTGAAAGAGTTTCGAAGTATTCCTCCTCATCGATGGTCAGCTGATTGTCTTTGTAGATGACTCTGTAGTGTTCGACTTTGTTGTTGAAAGAGACACAAAGGGTGTAATCGCCCGGAAAGTTGGTGCTCTCCCTCACCAGAAACAGTCCGTCCTTTGGAAAGACAATAACTTTCAGATAAAACATTGGATTAGAGTTTAGTTTACGGTTCGTGGCTGGAGAAGAGCCTCAGCTTCTTCGCGAGTGATTTTACCATGGAACCACTGCATCGCATTCAACTTCACTTCAGTCCGTTTTTTATCCATTAATTAACTTTTGTTCAAATAATTAGACGACAAATAAAAACATTATATTTAACTCTTTTGTTGACTATTAGAACAACACTGCAGTCAACCAAAGATTATCTCAAATTCTGTCAATTGTTTGGATCGCTTCCGAAGTGAGTCCCAAACCGATTGCATAATAATAATGAAGACACGAGTCGTTCAAAACATCTATAAAATCATCTTTCAATAAATATTTAACAAAATGGCAGACATTACGTATTGATATTATCACTTCCAATGTGTAAACAAACCCCCACACTATTACTCACACCCAAATATGCATGCTCATTTTCAATAGATAATCTCCTCGTTTCTCCAAACTGCTGTACCAAGTTCGATTCATAACATTCAAAGTTCATGTGAGAGTATGAATATAAAAGTTTGGGTCCTATTCCTGGATAATTGTGGCCATAATTACTGCTCTCCTTTTGTTTGGCCGACAATAACAATAAAATGACGTATTCTATGACCACTTTCTATGTTTTCAACATTTTTATTGAATCCATGCATTGAATAACAATTTGATGACACAAATAATGTTTAATTAATATTTATTACATAGTAGCATGCTCAATTCAATCAATAGTCCTATCATTCAGTAAGAATATTCTCATTCAAATGAAAGCAATTGTCGGTAGAGATTATGGGATAAAGACTTCACTCTTTTTGTGGCTCTCCTTTTCCAATGAGTTTATGTTTAAACACAAAACTTATTAACTTTTTTGGAAATAATTATACAACAGTTGTAAGACTCGATTCAGAATTAGTTACTCCTGTTTACAGAATTCACAAATTAGTTAACTTTGGATACAATGTATTTAATAACAAGAGTTGACACAAATTTTAAAACATTTAACTCTATTTCTGAAATGTAAACTTCATATTCGAAAGAAGGTTTGAGACAACCAACAGGGTCAACCAACTCACAGGCAAACAGGAAAACCATAGGAGAGGAAAAAGCACACTTTAAAGCTGAGGTCATCATGGGGGGGGGGACTAATCATCCTAAAATCTGCCATCACTTAAAACAAGTGCACAGAAAACAATCTCGAGGCAAAAATCGAGTTATATCGGTCTTTTGCCATAAACTACAATTTGAAACTGGAGTAATTTGACTGCCTAGAATTAATCTAGCTGTTTTTCTACGAGGAATTTAACTGGCTGTTAGCTGGAGTTTAACTGGAGGGCTAACATGATTCGGATGTCTGTGCGATCATAAATTTTGGAATATTTTTGCGTAAAGCAGACAATCGCTGATAAAATTCACTTTAATGTTAGAAAATAAAATAAAAAACGGAAAAAAACTCTTTTATTGGGATTTTTGAAAATAATGCTTGGTCAAACCTCTTTTATCAAAGGAAAGCTCAATTGGAAAACATTCCGCGGGTTCGGACCCCCTAGGACCTTGACTAGTATTCAACGTTTACCTACTCGTATCTTAGGTAATCCTATAATTGAGAAAGACATAATAATTCACAAGAATGAAATATCCTTAGAATTTTGGTTTAACAAAGAATATACTCTTGGAGAAATATAAATTTATGGAAAAGATTGTGTATTCTAATAGCTAAGAACCAATAAGTTTGAATAAACTAAAGGAAGTGATTGAAAGGCTCTAAACCTAAAGTTCTTCATTAAAAATGTTGAGCGAAAGGTTTGGTCAACAGTTTGCGTGTAATTCACAGTTTAATAAAGTTTTAATAGTGGGCTCATAGCAGATGGTGTGCGAGGACTACATGAGGCAAATAAGTGTATCAAATTTGAAGTGTCATCGATTAGAAGAAATCATTAGACAATTGATGGGCGACACCAACGACACCAATGTTTAACTGTTTGACGATTGCATAATAGTGTCCAACACTGTATCGAATAGCAGCTGTTATTACGGACTGTAAGTAGAGATCCATCAAAAATGTAAGTATGAGAGTATGTGTGAGCGCTCTAAGGGTGAGAGTAACTGAAAAATCTGATGAAAACAAATTATTTCGCTATTCATTTATGGCAGAGTTGAGGCACTTCTTTATTTGCGATGTGAGGGGCGACTCAAACAACTCCCTCTTTGAATGAAACTTTTTTGGTTGAGTGGTTCTGAATATAAGAGGAGTAATAAAATTTCAATATTCATATGCACTATAAAATTGAATGGTGTGAGGGCTGGCAAAAAACGACATCAAAAAAGATTCATTGTTACAGATCTGTGCAAATCAGAGCCAAATCAGAGCCGTGTGTTATGTGTTAGCTATGGTCTCAATATTGGTCTCAATAATGATTTTCACAATTAAGTTAATAAGCGTTTTGTTGGACTCAAACTGAGTGCACACTATTTGGCAAACGTTTGTCGATTATATACGACTCTCTCCTCTAATAACGAGAGAACCGACTCGACTGACACTTATTTGCTTATTAGAAGATGTTTATGAGATATCGGTTACGTCGGACCCAACTTATGGTCTCATTGGGGCCTATTATAAGGCCTAACACCAAATCCTATTAAAACAAGTTTCTAAATATAGTATTTATTATAATAAAAGTTATGATTCGCTGAATTTGTTATCACATTTATTTTGACTTCAAGTATAACAAAGAAAAATATTTTTTATTCCGAATTTTCATCAAATAAAAGGAAATAATTATTTAGATCTGTTTGTGAGTTATATACAGAGCTCTAAGTTTGCATTAAAATGGGTGTTAAATCATTTCTCAGCCGCCGGTTATTTATTCAGAAACTGTGAAGACTTATAGAAAAACTTCAGGAAAAAAAGTTTTATGATTTTTCAAAGAATGAGATCAAAACTATTACTCGCTTTAAAAACAAGTGTTTGCTTTCAAAATGAAACTTCTATTCATTTGATGAATTGGTGCCAACAAACAACTAAAGGTAAACACATGAGAGCACCGCCGAGTATCTAATGCACTCTTCACTACACCAGACATTGAGAAGAGGCAAAAAATGTTAGAGAGGATCAACTTTTTTCAATTAAGTCGTTTGCATTGCTTAATGAAATGCTTTTAGATGTTAATCAACTAATGCAGTGAAAAGTGATTGCAGAATAAAAGTGATTTTCGTCTACCGATATGTTATATAAGGGTTTGGAAGAGTGGATGTCTATTGAGATCATATTAATCGGCTCATAGACGAGACATTCATTAGAAGCCTCGCCTCACAGAGCACTTCACTGCAAAGTCACTCTATAATGATTGCATCCAATGCTGTGAATGCTGTAAATGCCTACAAAAACTCGAAAACTTCTCATATTTCACTATTCGATACAATTAAATAAATTGCATTAAACACAATACAGAAATTTTATACCAAAACTTCTCAAAAGTTTACCATTTATTTACTTTTCACTCATTATATCTGTTATTTATATTTAGACTCAACTCATTAGAAACAATAATAACATTCGGGTAAACACTGACTAGAGAAAAGCAACTCATTGAGAAAGCAACTTTACCTAGCTTAATTGATAACAGAAAACTCTTCATCAATTGACTCCTTTTTGACCAAGAACAAAGAATTCAAAACACAATTTTTTTTAAAGAGTATAATAATATTTAAATAAAAAATGAGATTTGTTTAAACAAAATATATGTATAAAACTTTTTAAGGGAATATTTGTGTATTTCTTAAAAAATTTCGAAAAAAAATCGATGAAAAAATTGAAATCAATGGATGTTTGAGTGGTTCCATTGGTTCCAATAAAAATGAGTTTTGATTAGAAGAGCAAAAAGAGTGTAATTCGATTGTGAATCATATCATTTGATAGAATTACATGCAGTGCGAGGAATGGGAGAGAAGTTAATCAAAACATTTACATAATTTCATTCTGTGTTTGACTATAACTGGTCTATGGATTTGTGGCGGAAATTATTTTGAATGCCAACGACTAACACAATAATCATTGGATTCGAAACAAATAAAAAATGTGACGCTTTTGAGTAGATTTAGTGTATTTTGTCATAAATTAGTGTATACTTCACATAATATAAATAAAAAGTGAGTTCACTATTACTCTGTTCACTACAACTGAAACACTGTTGAATGCATTATTCAATAGAAGAAAAGGGAAGAGACGGCAGTGCCTGCAATGGCTGAAAATAAATGTTGATTCGCTTCACGAAATTCACTTATATGTAACGAAGCGGAAACTGATTCGAGCATAACCTGTGTGTTCACTAATACTCCAATCATAATAATAGTAATATTCGATCAAAACTAAGCCAACTCTCTATAACTTTGAATCAGATTTATAGCAAAGAACTGTTGAAAAGCAATAAGCAATTAAAGATGTAGTGAACAGACAGAGAGACATCACTTGACTGCTTGAGACACAGCTTTCAAGTTGACTCATGTCTTCAATAATAGGACATACAACAATCGGCCGCACCTGAACCACCAGCACTGACACATCAATACTGCCTATAAAGCCCTGTCCTAATGCGATATTTCATAAGAGATTTGAGATGAATATACGACAATCTAAGCCACTATTACTAACACTACTATTATGTGTCGCACATAAAATTCAATCAACAAAATCATTCTTCACTCCAATAAAAATTTTCGCCAAATATTTAAAGCAAACAAACATTTTGGCAAACATTTGGAGACTAACCACATGTGAAACAATGCTTTCATTTATTGTCCACTTTTTGTGTTAATTCTAATTGAATTCAAACAAATTAATGGGTCTCTCACTCAGCGATGAGAGTAATAGAGACATAATAACAGATTAATTAATGGCAGATATTTGACATTAAATTATTTGTTTTGACCACAAATTAGAAGACATTAATTCAAGTAATTTGTTATAATTTGATGCAAATCATAGACTCTTAATATGAGTGGAAATCATGCTTTGAATGCTCTGAACGCTCGGATTAACACCAGATATACGCTGCGGTTGTGCCCAACAAAGTTGGACAAAGTTTAGTCATGTTTTAGGGATTAGAGTCAGCAACTCATTGGACTCGAGGGTTGCCAACAGATAATGGTTAGCCTACTCTTCTCTTCTCCTTCTCTACTAAACTATTTGTATGGCTTAGGATTCTGTAACTCAACGTTAACTTAAAGTGAGTCCTCATATAATAGCGACGGTAATAGATATGTTCCCCTCTAATACTGAATCAAGTGATACATAGATAGGCTGTATATTATGAACAGTGAAGCGTTAATAATAAAAAGTTAGGAACAAATCAAAGTATTGGATTTGCCAACAATTCATAGACTGTGAAAGGTAATTCTCTCTCTACAAACCAAAGCCATTGCGCTTCAATTGTTTCAGTAATTGAGTGCATCCCTAACTAATCATATCAGGTATATTTTATTACTATCTATTCCAAAATCATCAAGGTCTAAACAAATAATAAATATTAAACCAGTCAATATTTAATAAGAAACTCAACCAATTTCTTCGTAAAATCGCAAATTAAGAGAAAATCTTTCAGTTTTTATTATTTGACTAACTAACCATGCTTCAATATCAATACAATATAATAGTTTTCAATTTGATTGAGTCGTCAAATAGTGTCGAATAATAATTAGACTAATTATTAGAATCAAATGTTTTCTATTTTTGCTGATTTTTATTCACCCATAGCCCCTAAATTCTATGATCTTGGTAAATAAAATTGAACACATTGAAAAGACCCCTTAAGATGATATTTATGCTTCGTTTAGAGGTGAAAGGTGTTCGAATAGACTTGGTAAGATTAGTAAACATGTATATTAATATACTGAATGAATATACTGTATGGAAAGGTTGAGATTAAATGATTGAGTTTGAAATAAATTTAATTAATATAATTAAAATTTTATTCTTATTCATGTTTTAATGAATGGTAATAAAAGTCTGAGTGATATATACTTTTGATTTTGACAAATGGGACATAATTTGCATATTCAGTGATATAGATAGTAACTAAGGCACAGGTATAGGATAGGATAGGATAGGATAGAAAGCATTTCTAAACAATTTGCTTATTATTGAAACAAAACATTATTATAATATATATATGTATTTCACAATCAATTTTGCAAATCTATTTCATAATAATATTATCTATTATTCAAGTGAAACACTAATAGATATTATGGATTCTCATATTTACCGGAATATTGACTCATATTTAGATTGTGAGGCATTAGTAAAACTTTTTTGTAAATCACAAAAATTACAGATATATTAATGAACCAAAAATGCATTAAATATACTCTTCTATTGTTTTCAAGTAATAGATTTTTATTGAATATTTATAATGACATCAAATGAAATATCGTTGTGTTTATACCCCCATAGAAGGTATCCTCCGATCGATTTAATAACAGCCTATTGAGGCTAAACGACTTTTGATTACTTCAATTTAGCCATGCTCTGATTTATGATTCACAGTATTCGATGATATCAAGATTACTTTTGCATCCTTAATGAGCAAGCATATAATTCATTATCTCATTTTAATGCTTATATTAATATAGTTTCAAAATTCCAATTAAATAATGAAAATAAACCAAATCATTGACTTAAACACAATAAAAGAATACAAGTTTTTCTTCTCATATAAATGCAATGCTTTTCTCTTATTTCATTTTTAAATAGAATAATCTAGGTAAATATAATTAAAATCAATGATTCAAACTACCATAAAACTGTGTATTCATTGAATATTCGTTGAGTGATGCACCTTGCTCATATTGCTAATGCATGTATACAAGATATTAAGCTCTTATCTGGAGTAGAGTTTCATTAGGGTTTTGACACATAGACAATAGGCAATGGTGTGTCACGCGAGGGGTCAAAGGGTATTCCAATGGGTTTTTTGCGTTTCTCAGAGCATAAAACAAATGTGAATTCGATGCAAAAATAGTTTTGATTATAGACGAGCATAAAAATAGTGGTTTCAGTGGAATGAGTGGAATGAGTGGAATGAGTGGACTGATGCTAATAAAGTCCATTTTCTAAATGAATTTCATTATTTGTTTAGTCAAAAGTTAGAAATAAAGACAAAACTAGTGATCTGTTTGAAGGCAATATCAAAATCATTGTTTAAGAGAAAGCAATGCGTTATATATTCAAACATAAAACTTATGCAAATACGGCGACAAATAATTGCTTTGAGAGAAACTCCTTTTAATTAGAATCACTTTGTATTACATCAGAACCTAATTACTATTCATTGCAATGAAATATCAATGTTTAGGAAAGAGTCGCTTCGAATAACACATTTTCCGAAGGGCTTCGAATCAGTGTCTCTAATGTTTGCACTTTTTAGCCAAAACAGGGCTTAATTTCATTGCATTTGACAAAACTGATGGCTTTCTCACTCCAGTCCTAAAATTATGTCTCTATTCAATCAATTTTCTCATTTGCTTTTCAACAGTTTGAGGCAAACATTTGGAGAAATTGAAAAAACATTTTATTACAGACATTGATGGGTAGGTTTAGTCAAAAAACAAATTCACTGCGAGTTCTTTGATTTAAATTTTAAAACCTTAAGTAATAATTATTCACAGTTTTGAATGAATTTCGAGTTCATATAGGATTCAGTAATGAGACAAATGATGTTTGAGTTGATGTGAGGACTCTATTAAGTGAATGAATGTATTACTCATTGGTTGCAAATATTCGTCAATAATTCAGAAGCAATAAACTTAAAACATTGCTTACGGTTACCCAAACTCATCAAACGGAGCGCACTGTCCTTTTGCCGGTTGGATCAGCACTGGTTCAACAAAAGGCTGTTATTATATAACATTGTTTAACTACACTATCATAATATTGTGGTTTGTTTGCTGTCATTTCTTTCCGTTTATTGTATCCAATCATTCATCTGATCGACGAATGCATTGCTTTTCCTTATTTCGAACATTTCTTCAGTTTTCAGATTAAAAATTAAATTCCAATTAATTAAGAAATTGATAAAAACATAAAATATTGATTAACTTTATTCAAATTTATTTGAGCACTGATTGAGTGTATTGTCGGGAATGGAGTTTAGCATAAACTAGGATATTATTCAATGAGAAAAAAACTGTTTTGAATATCATGTGAGAGAATATATTCGTTGTTGACTTCGAGTAAATTCTTGTTTATTTCGATTACAAGATCTGTATTTGCATTGGATTTGAATTTAAGTAAAACTCAAATATTAATCGAATTTCAAATAAATTTGAAATAAAACTCAATTCAAATGTTTTCGAATAAATAATATTCAGTGGAATGAAAGAATTGGTGATCTTGCTCAATGTGCTCAATGTGCTCAATGTGCTCAATGTGCTCAACGACACCTTCCCATTGAATGGCTGACAATTGTGACAAAACAAATTCGATGAATACATTGAAATGTGGATAAAAGAGGCAAAACTTCGTAAAAATCTGAATGCGTTTGTCATTTGAATTTAAAACGATTTCTTTATAAGAATCAAATCATACAAAATATAATTGTTTTCAAATATATCAAAATCAATCAACTTTTTCACATTTCCTCCTTTTCATAAAGTTATCTTGGTTATAATTTATAGGTTTGGTTAACTCATATCATAAATCCATTTATAAACAAATGATCATTTTCAAAATTTAAATGGAACTTGGTTTTAAAAAATATATTTTTCCCAAAAAATGTTTTTATCAATTCTCTAAAAACAAATTATACGATAAAAAGTAATAAATATATTGAATGTAAGTCTATTTAAATGAATTTATTTAGTTTTTTGAGTCGAAGTCGAGTCGAAAAAATTCTATGGATAAGATATCATGAGATTTAAGTTTCATAAATTGAATCCTGAATTTCATCGGTTCGACAGATAATTGTTTTGAAAGCATATTATATTTGACTGAAATTTCATTATAATAGAGCCCTTTGTTTGACTGAATCTATTACTGAATACAACTTTTTAAGAATCAAATGAAATGCAAACACTGATAGTGATGGGGGTATACACCGAAGAAACTGACATTTTTCTACAAACAGGACTCCCTTAAAATTTGAAACATATTCTATCCTTCGCTAAATGTGAAGCCCTAAAACCAAGAGATCTGCAAGGTCTTTGACAGTACCGAATCAGGGATGCCGGCTTCCCACAATTTCACATTAAATTCTAGGAGATCAAGTGGAAATTTAATTGTGCCCCCCGGAAACCTATCTCTTAAGGTGGTTTCCAAAAATATTCAAGATAGGGGCTTGGTCGAACCACCTTGGCAGAATTGTCTATGTCTACCAAAAATCAGACATATGATAAGACGTTTTCGATGATTTGAAAATAAAAGTAAACCCCCTAGAAAATTTTACTATCCTCTCCCCTCACCCTAAGTTGAAAACCTTCCCCATCAGTGAAATGCAAATAAACGACTTATTTATAAGTTTCTTGTTTTATAAAATCTTTTATTAACAAATAACATGAAAATTAATTTATTCTTTGCATTAAAATATATTCAAATTATATATAAAGTGCTTAAAATGAAATTCGTCTTCAATTGAAATGAAAAATTATTTTTGTGTAAATACATTAGCTTTTGGTTGAAAGCGTTTGAATAAATCCTTTTAATTATAAGAAAAAAGAGACTTTCAGTGCATTCATTTGAAATACGAATTTATATTAAATTTTAATAATTAATTATCTTTTATTTCAGAACAAAAACTTTTCAATTAATTTCTTTAATTTTAATTATAAATAACTCAAAAGAATTGACTCAACAGAAAGACTCGAATTTTAAATAACTCGAAACTTAATTTATTAAATTTCATTATCAAAACGTTAAAAATAACTCTTTTTTCAATTGAATTTCAATTCTAATTCTATTTTATCAAATCTGATAATTATTTTCTAAATTATCCGAAGCCTTGACGTTGGAGTGAACTTATTTATGAGGTTTTGTCAATCGATTAATGAACAGAATTTCGACAAAATTGAAAGAATTTTCACAATATTTTGTATTCAAATTTTGGTTATAAAGTTGTAAATCCGTTGAGAGGTGTTATTCACAATATAAGTGTTATTTGTTAAGTGTTTACAGACAAAGGGAGAGTTCCCCTTTGAATGGCATAACCATGGGTTAGGTAACATATCTGAAAGCCTACAAATTTTGAACCAGGTTTTCTTTAATCTTAAAATAAATACTAATTAAGACATTCTCTTTGTTTGACTTAAATGCCTAGATTTCAATGACATTAATTGATTGGATTTCTGTTCATTGATTGTCAACTTCGTGAACAATGATCTCAAGCTGAGTAATATTTCTCATTTTGATTTAAATCGTTATAATTGCATGAATCGGATCCAATGTTTGCACATTAGGTCTATCTCTCTCTCTCTCTCTCTCTCTCTCTCTCTCTCTCTCTCTCTCTCTACTCTTTACTCTCTCCGGGCCCATCTATCTTTGAGCAGGGCCAGATCGGCCGCCCATTTTTGTTTGTGCTTTACAAATGACTTTCCCTTCAATATTATCTGAAATGATTAGCATATCAATAGAGTGCTATTGAGTAGTGCTGGTCAGGCATGAAAGTGCTGGCATATCATACCATATGATGGTATATAATAGTATAATATAACATATGGAGTACAGTCCAGTCCTCACAGTCTTCAAAATTAATGGCAATTATAGTAATAATAATAATAACAATATCGACATTGAATGCATTGATTGTTAGCTATTGAGTTGTTAGGCCGGGAGATCAGTACCACATATACCCCACTCTTTTGAATTAGTTCTTGAATTCTGGACACTAAAGGCTACCAAATGATGGTATAAGACATAGAGAGAGATAGAGAGAAGAGACTAAAGGTAAGCATAAAAAGGAAAATGTGCTGATGTTATACAACAAAACAAATACAATTAAGTGGAGAATAAATTACATTAAAGGAGAATATGTCCGAAAGCATTAGAGCCAAAGCAAACGAACCAAAATGATTCGGTACATAAAATTGCAAACTTTGATTGGTCTGGTCTACTAAAAAGTGTATTCACTACCGAGGGCCCCTTTAATTAAGGCTGTCCATTACAAGAGTTAAGGTGCTCTCAAGGGTTCGGATTAGTAGCGACTCATATAATATAGCGATGAGTAGTTCACCAGATATGCAAACCTTACGAATAATAATACATTAAATGCTGTAAATGTTGACAATTGTTTACAAAAGGCATAAATTTGTTACATCAGTCAAATTGTGAGACATTTGATAGTTGTTGGGCGCAAATAGTTAGACTAATGCTCTGGCCATACATTCAACTTCAATGGTCAGTTTGTGGGGCAAACCTGCGGACCCACTCAAGGGATTGGCAGGACTGGCATCAATTCTCTTATGTATAAGCTTTTAACGTGATTAGCAGTAAAGACAAAGTTTTCTTTATGTCAGACCTGCACTGACAACATTCAAAACGGTTTGGCAACGGTCTCAGAGGACACCTTCCACTGACACAACAGTGTCGGAGAATCACATTATGGTCACCGAAAGACTCGTTGCAATATAAATGATTCAGAAAATGGTCAGCGCTCGCAATGGTCGCTCTTATATGAGTGGAACAGATCATTAATTTCTGTTCTCTACTAATTAATTGTCAGAAATAAAGGATCAGTTATTTTGAGTTAAATAAGAATGTTTTCAATATATTGAAAGCAAAGCTAACAAATGCCAAACAAATTGTTATAAAAGTATATTATATTCTCTTCAAATCTCATGAATATTTTCAATCATTATTATTAAAAATAGAGTAAAATATGTACTGACTTTATATTCAGTGTATTATTAAGGCTTATAATAGTTGTGTCGGAGCAGAGATTGAGGATTGAGTTGTCAACAGAGTAAATACGTTTGAATAATAAGAGCGCATGTGATGCACAGAATCAATCAATTGTCTCACGTGGCTCTTAAACGTCGACCAGTTAGGCATCAAGAATGGCCAACTCGCAAATATAAAGGGAATGCCTTACTGTCCAATCCCAGTCCTACTAAACACTCGAATAATGCGCATGCAATGCATCTCCGTTTCAAATCTTGTTCAAAATTAAATCGCATTAAACATTACTTTTTTAGTGTTAGTCAACAAAACACAATCAGACAAACAAACCGTCAGATAATCTTTTGGACAAAAACTTCACCACAGCTTCAATGGAGACCGACTCTGGCGCACAGCCTTTAAATAACGTAAGTCTCAAACAATTACTTATAAGTTATAACTTTAATCCAAATCTAATCAAAAAGTTCTTTAATTAATAAAAGTGTTCTTGATACTTTGGTTTAGTTAAATAACTTAGATCTCCTATAGATTCCATACCCGTTAGATGCTAGCAATGAATTGCCGTCCGTTCATTGTGCTCAATGAAACTTTTACCCAGGACAAACAATAGTTCAACATATTGCGCGCCCGAAAGCAAACTTCACTGCACTACACATCTTTAGTTTTGTTCAGGAAATGAGTAAATTTATTTATTTTTGCTCGATTATTGATATTTAAATGGATGAGATCTCACTTTAATTAACTGTGCTTGAATATTTTACAAAACAAAACTAATTTTAATCTCTGATATCTTCATTATTATCATTAAAGTGGGTATAATAGAAACCAATTTTTTTTAGTCATTCGTTGACATCAAATGATTACTCGAATCACGTAATGCTTTAGATCTATAAAGTTTTGTAAATTTATTTTTGACAACTTAACATGAACATTTTATTCATGAATATTTGAATAAAAAAGAGAATACATTGAAAAGACATTTATCTCTCACTTTAATTATTAGGTGAAGAAAAATAGGACGTGATATCAATGTTTGTATAATTCGTGAATTTAATTTGCATGAGCTCTTAATTACAAACCAAATTTATTAGCCAATGTGGGAATTTTTCAAACAACTTCTCAACAAAACCTTTTGAGTTATCCGACAAAATTGAAAATGTTTTACATCGAAGCGATTAGAAAATCAATTATTCTTTGGGAGAAGTTTTGTTAAAAATAGATTTATTGCATTAATTGTTATTCGAGACGGCATTAAAACAATCAACAAATAATTAGTTAACATTTTTAGTTACCTCTCAGTTACCTCTGACTCGCATTTTCATTAAAACTGAAACATCATTAGACACGGACTCCTATTTTGTGGTTTAATTTCATAAGTATTGGCGTCAAATGTGTCTCAAACCATAGAATACAAGGGGAGACCCAAATGTATTTAATGTGGATCCGACTCAGCTTTTATATTATGGCCACAGAATTGTAGAACATGGGAGAGGTATGAGAGGGACAGAGCGTCTGATAGAGAGATGTGAAAGTGATGTAACTCGTAATGCATGTGCGGCACTCAAACCTATCATTAAGCGCTCGCAAAACTGCCATAATCGAGAGCACATTTTTACCCCTGGGTCTTCTAAGTATTGGTTTCGGCAATGGTGCATACAGTATGTAGTGGTGCAGTGCAAGGGCTCACTTAAAATAGATCACACTATACGACACTTAATGTTTAAACTTAGTAAAAGTGCTCAAAGCTTTTGAACGAAAGTTACCTTTTTCTACCTAATGCTAACATTTTAGTAATACCTAATGCAGTGCCCATCGCTCTCTGCGTTCGTATAAGTAATGAAATTGTGTTTAATGTGGTTCAGACCAAACCGAGCGTTAATTTTGAACATACAATACATTTGCAAAATATAGAGTCATTTCATATGAATTCAATATTAATATTGTTGTTAATGCAGTTGAGTTCGACAAACAGTCAGAGTCATAGTCAACAGCAAACGACAAACAATTCGAGTCAAAGTGGCATCACTTCCACCACATATAGGAATAATGAGGTCCGGACTGTAATGCTCTACGGAATACCAATTATTGCATTAGTTATGGACTCTCAGGAAAGACTCTGTTTGGCGCAGATATCAAACACACTTCTCAAGAGCTTTAGCTATAATGAAATCCATAACAGGTAAACAATTTATTACTTCTTCATCGATAATACTCTCATTCAATAGTTTGTGTCACACTATTGTTTGTGTCTCCCCTGAGCTGAGAGTACATAGAAAAATGTCTTCGAACATGTTTAGTCACAACTCAGTTGTCTATACATATAGTGTTGATTCAAATGATTGAAAGCTGTTCACTGATTCAGTGAACCACTCATTTGTCTAACAGTTAGACAGAGACGGAGTGCCACTAATCAGACATAAATTAGAAAAACTTAATTAAAAAGTAATCTTAGCTTTTGTCTCATTACTGAAAAAAGTAATTGAATTTTTCATAATTAAACCATTAATTCAAATTCAATTCAAATTCTCCCATATTTTCAAATTTATTCGAAACAAACCAAATGGATAATTGTATCAAACATATACAATGTGTTCAGGGTGAAACAATGGTTCTTACTTACAATACTGGGATCAGACCACAGATTTTAAGCAATTCATTCGATTTATTTCATTCTTTTTATTCCAATGAAACACAAGACTGAGGAAGACTTAACTTGCTCTTTTGCTTGCATTGCTATTATCAGTGCTTTTCCTCAGTGGACAATATCTGCAGTTTTGTCACTATTTTCCTCCCAAACGATTTCAAATAACAGAAAGATTTACAAATTTTTTAGAAACATTTGAGACAAAAAAAACTTATTTAATAGTAAATCATTGGAATTATAAATGCTCTTGCTATTTTTATTTCAAATAAACTTTAAGGGGAATAAATATAAAAATTTTCATTTAAGTTACTTTTTTATATCTTTTTTTAACCTAGTTTTTACTACTGTGACAACTGATTTACTTATTATCCATGACAATTATTTTATAAAATATTTATTTTTATCCTGAATATTGTTTATACAAATGGTCGGACACCAAAGTAATTGAGATATCAATAAACGGCTATTTGAGAAATTCTTATAAATTTTGTCGATTGTCTCCAATAAACAATTGATTGCAAAACTTGTTTTCAATCACTGGTTTCGACTAAATTTTCGGTCTTTCGAAATATTAGTTAAAGCATTAGAGACACAGTTAGTCATATGACTCATATCTATTTCCCATTAGAGGAGAAAAGATGACATGATCTAGTTTCTTTAATTTCGCACGTATTCACCTTATAATTGAAAACTATTTTTGCAAATAAACGAAATGAAATCGATATGTTCTCTGACGACAATAAAGTCGAGATTTGCAGCACTACCTTATTCTGTGCTATCCTTTTAATTAAGTGTTGCTCAACTCGGAATAATATATTCAATTAATATATGTTTGAAATATCGATTTCATTGAGTCGTCGATACTTTTATAGTCTTCAATAGAGAAAACAGAATTTTGTTTCCAATTAAAAGCGAATGTCTTTTGTTTGAAGTGTTTTCATAATTATTGGATAAAAACAAAAGCAAACAAACGGAGGAAAAAAAGTTAACTTTAATTCAAACAGAATTTCCTTTTGATTCAATCATTTCTGAAATTTAATTGAAAACAATTATTTCGGCCAAAAACTAATATATTGTATAAATACACAGAAGAGTAGCGCTGGGGATCACTTGCGTTCAGTGCACTCCAGTCCAATTAGAGCTGCTTCGAAGGGCCGGTGCAATGCCGGTGTCATCGCGAAGATGTGGAATGATTACCAAACGAGAGGCCGAGAGATTATGCAAATCGTTTTTAGCGGAAACAGCACCGCCTAAACTGCCCGACACTTTCTCCTTTGATGTTTATCATCAGTGCGCGTGGGGTAAGTCCTCATTGAATCATAATTCACCCAAATTAGTGTTTAGGGGACACTCATTAACTTTAACTGAGAGTCATGTTGTGAGCGAACACCTCTTTTATCTCTAATTCTAACCCTAATTATATTTAATCTGAGACTCGCTCTGTGAAGAGTGAGTGAATGATCTTGATCAGTATCTATATTGGTTGTGTTGGTGAACAGGTTGCAGAGGAAGCTTCACGCCATCGCGATATAACAGTTCGCGGTGAGTATTATTCACCACTCAATCAATATTTTAGAATAGCGTGACTTATGGTGTGTCTCAATAGTGCCAAATGTATAAAATGTGTTTATTGCGGATTATTTTTCTCACCCAACAAATTCATTTTCCATTCGCATCGATTGCCTGATTCCAAGTACATACAGCCGGACGCCGCCAACTTCAACAGGTTAGCCCTCATTAGCTTTGATTTTACCCCTTTTTATTTGGTTTTCTATATTTTACTTTTTTATGTGTTTGTTGTGTTTAGTTGGCGGCGACACATCAAACTCATCGGCAATCCTGAACCACCAGACGAAGTCTCCTTTGCCTGGGAAGGTATTCCTCTTATTTATCTTAAAACAGATAGTTATCAAGGTTATAAAAAGACAAACAATTTTAAACCTGAAACTTTAGTACAGACTTAATGTGAAGGGAGTATATAAGGAATACATTCTTAAACTTTTAAAATGTGCTAGATATATTGAGTAGTATTTTCTATACGAGAAATTTATAATAAGTCAGATTGAAATCGCGGTATATTTCATTGATTCAATGATTAGATGAAACTTTCAAAGTGAGCTTGCTTTATTATTCCATGTTTCACAACACATAATATAAGAGATCTAACAATTGATTGCCATTTATTTGAGTTTGTTTTTTAACTTTTAACAGACGTAAAGGCAATGTTTAACGGCGGGAGTCGGAAACGGGCGATGGCGGCCGGGCTGAACAGTCATTCCCGAAATGGTAGTTCAAATCACGAATTTCTTCGACGGCAAAGCACTCACTCGTCTTCGCCTGAAAGCACTCAATCACTGACACCGAACACAACGATGAGTGACAGTTTGTCCCCTAAGAGTACGCCGAGTGCGGCGGCGCCCACTTATTTTCCATTGATTCCATTGCCAAACAAATATTCGTTGCCTTCAAGCGTTCCATTTAGTAATAATCCATCGCTACCGGCATCGCCTCCAATAAAAAATTTGTCGTCGAGTCAGACATCGGATTTCCGACAAAGTTTTGCTGAGTTCATGTGGGTTGGGTCAGGGGTCGGAGCAGGAAAACCGCCAGCACTACACATTCCATACAGTTGCCTCCTGTGGCCACGACCTCCCACTTCTTCGATGGAATTCGGCTCTTCTGAAGCTAATAGAAGTAAACTTCTTTTGGGAGGCAATGATAGCAATGCTCTGATGTTTCCCCAAAGAGAGCATCTCTGGCCACAGGAGGGCTCACATGAAGGCAGAGATTCCAACAATAATAGTCATACCTCTGCTTTCAAACCGGTGGCAAAATCCACTGCCCGTAATATATCGCCGATTGGACACAACTACGAAAGATTTATCAAAAGTCCTGATAATACGAGTGTTTCTCCACAACCCTCTCAAACAAACAGTGATAACGATCCAGAAGTCGACATAATTGGAGAAGACGTTGAAGACCCGGCTTCAGTTGACAACAGGAAAGAGGAAAACCATACGAACCTGGAGAGTGAAAAAGCGAATGGTGTCCCCAATCGGAAAAACAAAAGTTATTTGATGTCTGAAACCGAAGTGAATGGAAGCGATCGAAAGCGAAGTAAAACCGAAGCCGTAGTCAATAGAAACGAAAACTTGAGCTTAAATTTTTTGGGACATCTTTCAGAGGTAGGAATTGAGTGATACTAATAATAGACTTAAAGTTAGTCTAATTTATTTGATCGTTTGATGGCTAAACTGATTGAACCGATTAATCAAAGGCAGAGATAAAGCACTAAATAAAAGTGAAATCGAAAAAGAGATGCAAAGAATTGTAGAGAAATGTAAGAGAGTTAAGGCTTTTGAAACAAATGACACAAATCCTAACTTTTTTGCGCTGAAAAATCGAAAACAATGTCACGCTTGAAGTGACCCGTATTTCACTCGTCGACATCAGGTCTCTGTGCGCTCAGTTCGACCACTCCGTTCAGATGACATGACTGAGCGATGAACACTTGCCGGCAATTTATTTCAAATGAAATATCATTAATTACTATGAATTTGTTGCAATACTTATACAATGATATCACTATTTATTGACTTTTTGTGCTTTAAATCTCACAAATGTTAGATATAAGTGAAAGAAGACATTAATTATACTTTTTATTCAATACTCTGTTAGCAAAACAGTAGATATAAAAGTGGGAACAAAAGCCTAAGACTTGGCTTAGTTTGCAGTACTCTCGCACTCGATCTCAATGTTCGCTAATGTAATGATGTTTTCAATGATTTCTATCTTTCCTAAGCTTTAACGATACAAATACTCAATTGTTATATACAGTTATCTACGATCCACTGAAAACAGTCAAATAGTGAGACTAAAGCCTATTTACACGAGCATTGAATCGCTTATTTAAACACGACTCTCTCTCTCTCTCTCTCTCTCTCTCTCTCTCTCTCTCTCTCTCTCTCTCTGTCTGTCCCCTCTTGAATGTCGATAAGCTATGTATTGGATGTAATTCATGGTAACCAAAGACATTTCAGATTTTATACGATTAATATTTATTTAAGGTTTGAATGACCGAATAGAAGACCGAATTGTAGACCGAATAGGAGACAACTTTTACATAAAAGTTATTTCAAAAGAAAAGCTCAAACAGAAAGCTATGCATAAAAAGCATTTCAAATACTGAGTATTTGATGAGCGAAACGCTTCTAATCAAAAAACGGATCAAATTTTAGGTTCTATTCACTTGGGATGACATACCTTCTGAGTACATATATTGCTCTTAGGTTGGGATAAAAGCGTTGCCTTCACTGCCATAAGCACTGCCATAAGCACTACCATAAGCATCACTTTTGCAAACAATCACTAAATTAATGTAATTCACGAATCACTTCAATATTAAACTTTTGATTTTCTATACGAAGTGTTAATCGAGTTGAAAGTTGAAAGATCCTTCTTATTCAAGACAAATATTCTGTCCTTTTAAGCAAAAAATCGATGCAATCCTTAGATATGACTCAGAATAGAGTGGAAAATCGTTTCCAAATAAGAGATGAAATTTTAATGGATTACACAATTTGTAACTTCTATTTGTTAACTGATTTTTTCAATAAATGCGATTAAAAGCAAAACTTTTCTCTTTTGGTTCAATTCTTTTGAGATCCGTTTCACTGAAAGTAAATTTTGAAGAAAATGAGATAACTTTTTATATAAGTCTCGAATTGCTTATAGTCTTAAATATCTTAAAACGCTTTTAATTCAGAAAAACTTTTGCCTCTATTATAGGCCAATATTGACGAAAGAAATGCCAGAACTGCACTCGACATGTGTTCCACTGCTCTCGATCTCAGAAACCTTACTTCACTTTCAAGAGGTAAACATCGCTTTCACATTCATTTTTCTATATTTAAGCTCTAATTTTAGCCAATTTTGATGTTTATAACAAAAGTTTCATTAAAGTTAATGATTTTAATTACCATTTGTTTTCGTTAGATATCAGTTGATATCTCTATATATATAATTAGTTAAGGCCTTTTCAAACTAAGTCACCTTGCTTGTTTATCTAACAAATCAATTTTGAATAAGATAACAAAGTTTGCTTAAAAATTATATTTAAAATGTTTTTCCTGAAAATCAGAGGAATTGCATCAAATTTTGGTTAAACAGTCTGAGGCCAGACTTAAGTCAGAGCGAGAATATGATGCTATGAGAGGTACACCCAATGGCTTTCCTTAGCTTATAATTAATATCAATTTGATTACAGAAACATTGGAGCAACAGATGAGAAAAGAGATGGTTTACAGGGAGGAAGTGGCCAAACAATTGCATTTAGTAAGAGGTGAGACTTTTTTAGTCAACTCAACTAACTAATTGTGGGCCCACCCTATAGATGCGCTCTACCAACAGATGAACACTGAACGGACAGATAGCTTAACCGTTCAAAAATTCAATGGTAATTATCATCAGATCTATTGAAATGGGTATTAAAATGATTTTTCCTAAAGAATCTGAAGAGGCTTTACATCAATTGTCATATAAAATGAAAGGCGAGAGTGAGTTAGGGCTCAAATCATTACTATATCACTACAATAACTACAATAACTTTCATTAAGTATTTGGAGCTTTAGCTCTATTTCTCCACTAATTTCTGAATCCAATACAGAATAATATATCCCATAAACTGATCATAAATTGAATTCTTTTTATTTATTAAATAAAAGTTTAGACAAATATAGAAACCAAAAGTCAATTGACATAACATTTAAAAGAAATCATTAAATTATATACGGATTTATCGATTTAGCCATTAATTCAATTGTTTTATATTACGGAATGAACTTTCATTTAAGTTAATTAACTTTTATTATTATTCTTTATGTTTATGCATATATTAAATGTATATTTAGTTTATATTACTCCTAATATTAATATATGTATTGATTTTTCAAAATATCAATAATTTAATGATTAGAATATTAAATGAAAAAACAGTGAAATCGTCTTTACTTTTGTCATACAAACCATCAGTTTTTATAACTTATTTATTATTGTTTTTTAAATTCAATGAAAATTATTTCGTCAAATATTCTGAAAAATAGTCAATTTATGTGATCCGACAAACACTTCAATAGTTGACTCTTCACAAGAGATAGAAAAATGAGTTTCAAAAGAATTCAAACAAAACTAATTATTCGATAAAATATTTTATTTCAAACAAAGATACAAATGATTTACAAAATGGAAGCGAATATACATCAAAATAATTCAAAACAAATAATCAAATATTTTATACATTTAGTTATTTAGAGGATATATATATCAGATATATTTATAAGGAAATTAAATTAGCATGCTCAATACAAGCTCAGCTCACCACTAATTTATTCTCAATACAAGAGGTGAGGTATAGATAAAAGCCAAACGGGTTTACTCTAAAATCGGAGTCATTGGAGACAACAATCGTATAATTAAAAAATAATTTCGGTTAAAATGGAATCAAAATTCAAACGATATATACATTTGATCGAAATGTTGGACAAAAACTCTAATGATTTGAATTAATGTCTGAATGTATTGACTTTTTGAATGAAAAGAGATCTCATTTATAAAGTAATTTAAATTTGCATTAAATGAGAAAATTGTTTAAAGTTCTTAAGATTTGTTTTTCGTGGCCTTTCTTTTGACGGGTGTCTCCGCCTCCTCCTCTTCATCGGAATCACTCGAGTCATCCAAGAGGTCATCCAATTCCGGGCATTGATTGATGAAAGTGTTGGGAGAGAAGAGGGCCTCGTCTATCATCAGTTTGTTGACCCTCTCCTCTTTCTTAAACTTATTTCTGAGGTCGAGTCGCGTCCGCTTTCCTCTGAAGAACAGGTTTGCCATTAAAGTAAAGTCAGTGCCAATTGTGTTGAGAGCGCTGTAGAAACGGATGGTCTCGTGTTCAGTCCACCGGGGCTTTGATGTGCCCTTTGTTCGACTTCGAAAAGAGGAATAGTTGGTCAGAGCACTGGTAGTGCCCGCGTTCTCCATTACTGGCGACTCATTTACTGCCTCTGATTTGTGGCGCTTCACTACCACCGATTCCTCGTCAAGAATCAACTGTCCGTCAGTTCCCACTTTAACTCTGGGGCCGGCATTCGCTTCGTTACTATCATCGCATTCTTCAGATTTATTGGGAATCAAATTCAATGTTTGGGCTTCAGTAGTCTTCTCGGACTGATCCATGACTTTGTCGCGCATTTCCTTCTGTTCGTCAGTCATCGGAGGGTTGTAGAGAAGGAGGTCTTTCATTCTCATCACAGATTTGTCCGATTTCTCACTATTTCGACACATTTTCCGCTTTCGATTCGTATCGCTCTTTGATTTGGATTTACTTTCAGAAGGTTTTTGTTGCTTTGGATTCGTTTCTGTGACATTCGGTTCTCTGGCCTCAACTGCTTGAATGACTTCTTCGAGAGCAGTGGTGTCTTCGACCACATTATTGTTACTCGAATTATCACATTTCTCAAGAGTGATATCTTTTACAGATCCGGTGGTATTGTTGTTGTCGTCATTTATTTGGCCTTCAGTTGGAATCACTGGAACCACTCTTGTGGTCGATTGTATCACAGAATTGTCAGAAACATCATTAAACTTGTCTTCAATTTGATGCTCTTTGACGATCACATCAATGGCCTTAACGTTTGAATCAACGGATTGTCTGCGAATGTTGTCAATACTGGCCTTTGGTGTGAGGGAACGGACCGACAGTTTCGGCTTTACCTGCATTTTAGGTCTTCTGACAGACATTTTTCAATTGAATACTATTTGTCGTCAATTACTTAAATCTTTAGACAATCAAAACATTTAAACAAAATCAGAGTTTATTTCATAACATTTGAGAGTAGAGGTGTTTACAGTCATTTATTTATTGC